>WEIS01052367.1:50338-61573 GCA_013389965.1 Todus mexicanus
GCTCTCCTCTACCCCAAGCATATAGGAGAAATTGAACGTGTACCCTTCCTGAAGCGGTCAGTATCTGCTCAAGTCTGACAAGATATTGAAACAACAGTTCCAAGAGGCACAGACTGCCCCATTCATCTCCCTGAGTGGCTCACTTGCCTCCTGATGACAATCTGCTAAATATCTTTACTTAATTAGCTCGCTGTTCCTTGAAGCAAGTAAGGATGCAATGTGAAGATTGTGCTAGGACTATCTTCATATAAGCTACTCAAAGGGACGGTTCATTTTGTTCAAAAGAGCTGGTAGTTTGGGGGAATGCCTCAACTTATCTTTTCCTCATCAAGAATGACTCAGATTCAACCAGCCCAAAAAGACACCAAGACAGAGAAGCAAAAGGAAACGATAAGGTTCTTCAAGGTGCCCTCCAGAGCCCTTAGCATGATTGAGTAGATGCTGTGCGGTTCTGGTACGCTTCAGAAAAAAATTTATCTGCATGTAGGTGTGAGAGAGGTCATGTAATGCACTTAAGCGAGGATGCAGGAGGAAACATACAGTTTTAGGAGACTAATATGTATGTTAGTGAGGTCTCTGGCTTGGAAAACTGAAGAAAAGAGAACAAAGCAATGCTAGTCTCTGGTCAATTTAAGAATGCATACCTAAACAGAAGGACATAAACTAAAGCGCAGACACAAGAACACATCTTTGAAAATAAGTCAAATATTATGACAGCACTACAACCTTACCCAGGACCAGTAAGTACAGTGTGTGTGTGTGCAGTGAGAGTGTGAGAATAGACAGGAGAATTTGGCATCTACAACGGGAGCTTTGCTTAACACGAAAAGAAAGATGGGTTTCCACAGGCCTCAGCAAGTCAGAGACGAAAGAGGAGCTTCCATCCAATAACAAATTCATTAATTTTCCTTATCAAATGTGCTGAGCCAAGACATATCCCCCAACTGGGAAAACCTAGGAACTGCCATCTCCAGGAGTGTCACTGTGCACTGGGTGAGCTGTAGGCAATCACTAAAGCCTGACAAGGGTATATCTGCTGAAGACTAAGGACTGAGTGATCAGAAATCCAATCCTCTCTTTGGCAGCCCACTGCACTGCAGAAAAACGGATGTGAAAGCTGAAGCGTATGGGCCAGACTTGTCCCTTGATAGGTCCATGGAATTTAACTGACTTATCAGAAATGGCTTTGGTCCAGCAGGCCTGTGTCAGTCAAAAGTGGGCATGGTGTACAACAAGCTTTGGCTCAAACTATGAATGGGGATCATCTAGAGTGCCTTTAACTAAAATTAAACATGAAGATTATCACCTTGCAGTGAGTGCAGAAAATAGAGTCCCCAGACAGAAGGAGAAAGCAAAAATGTTCAGAAAGGTCACTCACGACCCATCCGTCATGTTCTGGATGGTGGCATTTGTTTCCCTGTTACCATTATATCAGTTCTTCCCATCTATATGCTACATACAGCATTAGCAACAGAATTCTTTATTCCCATGCATACATTCCCTTGCTTCCTATCACACAGCATACAGCTTCTATACTCTTTAAGCATATGGAAAACTCACCTTATACAGTGGGTATTTTATTTCAGAGAGTTCTGCTAGAATTTTTTCTTTCTATGCAAAATGGCCCTAAAAGGTAGCATAAGAGCAACACAGAGATGTTGTTTTGTTTTGTTTTGCAATGCTGACATTTCAGCCTGTACTAACACTTGTGTACTCCCAAGCAGTACAGCCTAAAAGAGCACCCTGCTCTAGAATAGGATGTGCCCATCTGAGAGCACAAGCCCTTCTGGGCCTGTAGCCAGAAGCATGCAGTGCCCATACGTTCCAAGGGATCCAGGCACCAGGCTATAAAGTGAGGAAGATGAAAGCAAACATGGGTAAATAGCTAGTGATGGAACCCCATTGACTCTTCCCACCTAGGTGCCCTGTCTGCCTTGCTCTTCTATGGTCTCCACAAAATGTGTGTGCAAGTCTGAAGCCTTCCTTCTTCCCTAAACACACACCTACAGATGCTGGTGGCCCCAGATTCCCAGGAAAAAAGACTTTCAACATGTGGCAAGGCATCAGTTGAAGGTGGTTAAGCTGTTTGTCTTTTTAGTGCTGCAGTAATCTCCCAACTGATTTCTGAACTCTACACGAAAAGACAAAGATGGAGGGGAGGAGGGGAAGTAGAGGAAATGATGACTTCATCATTCATCAAGAGTTTGTGAGAAAGAAGGTTATATTGGGGGACCACCAAAAGCGACGTCTTTCATTGCCCCACCTCCCACAATGCAAAGGTGCAGTGTTACCTCTTCTCCCACCCCCGCACCTCATCTACTCCAGCCAAAGTATTCCCGAGCTCACCATATAATGCAGTTTTTCATGGCATGCCTGCTTATCAGGACTCTGAAACTATGTGAGACATGCATGCAGACAATGGGCCTGTCTCTCAGCCATGGAGGGCTCTGAAGGGATCCCTTTCAGCACTCACAGATTGCTCTGTGTTCCCTTAATTGACAGACCCGTCCAAGTCTGACAGCAGTGGCGTGCAGCTGGTGCAGGTTGTTCTGTCTCAGGTAGGCCACCTTTCAGCAGGGAAATTGCTTTTGATTGGCTTTATTGGAAGTAGCTTCTCCTGCTCAGCTGGCAAAAGTCTCTTGTATTTTAATGGCTGACAGTTTAGGACTAAACACTCTTTCCCAGAAGGTTACCTCTTCTCTCCATTTCCAAAGCCTCTCAGACCTAAATAAATTATCTTGAAAAAGACTGGACCTCATTCATAAGGAACAACTTTATTTGGTCAGAACTGCTAAGGATCTGAGGCTTTCTGGAGTCCAGTTTCTCAAATCTCTAAGATATAGCTAGGGCCTGCAAAAACTAAGATCACAAAGAAAGAAGAGCTGACAAGCACTAATGGAAAGTTGCTGACTTTAGTGCATGCTCTGGAGCTTCAGTGTGAGAGCCTGAGCCACGACTTCCAAGAAGGCCTGCAGGAGCTGGACTCTACCTTCTCCTACAAGTCAGTGGAGGCCGGACATGAAATTCCACTCGGACTTTCAGCCTCAGGTATCTGTGGTACCAGCTATTTACAAAGAGTCATTAGGGTGCAAATGAGCATTTCCTTGGGGGTGAGAGGAGAGGTTGATGAGACTGGTATGTTCATCTTTAAGTTGGTAACGTGAATTTGACTATTCTGTCTTTTCTTCCACTCTCTGGTATGCTAGACTAGGCTGTACAGGCCAAGATATCACACGTTTCATGGGCTACCAGTGCAGTTCCGAGTTCTATTCTGCATTCAAGACATCCCAGCAGGAAGAACTGAATAAGGCTTCAGTTTTATCATGGAAAGGTGTAACAGTGATTTCCAATGCCCTCCATAGCTGCTGCTTTTACAAAGTTTTGTTGGCCTTAAGATTTTTAATTATTATTAATTTTACACATCTGCACTTGGCTTTTCATTGCATTTTATTATAGCCCTCTGACAGGCTTTGCTTAACAACATATAGACCCAGGTTCAATTTTTAGGGGTCATTAGTAAAGACCACTTTGAGAACCCTCTCAGAAACCAGGGAAAATTAAACTAAACTACTTGGGCACTCAATGAGCTATATGATGACTCGAATGACCTAACCAACCAGTTATTCAATGAGGGGAGAAAGGAAAGAGAAATGGAAAGAAAAACATGAGTTCAAATAATTACCAACTGCACCTTTCTCTAAGAACAGCAAGAAGAATTTAAAGCTCTCCTGTCTGATTTTCTGGTGCAGGAAGAGCTGGGGCAGCGAGCTGCTTCTTACTACAGGCAGTAACACACAATCTAACATAACCCTGCCAAGCTTCCAGACTTTGTCATCTGCTCTTCCAGGTAGCAAGGTGACACCAGCTTGCAGATGACTTTATAGGATGTATTACCACACAGCCACCCCAGCCCACTTCTCCCACCCATTCCTCCTTCCCTAGCCAATTCTGTTAGCCACTGTTCCCACCAGGCACATCTGTCTAGCCACTGCTCTTCTCATCAGCTGCTCTCAACTTGCTGCTTCTTCATGTGTGTGCTACCTGTGCTTTAACATGCACTTAATGAACTACCTGTATCGTCTTATAAAGACTTTTAAAATAGCTTCTTTCCTTAAATACAAAGCTTTTGCATTCTAGGGTTGCAAGGTAGAATGTCCCCTCCCATAAAGCATCCTCAGGCAATTGCTTTGTCCAGCTTTATACACAGTGTTGCAACTACATAGTTTTCCCCCAGTTATATCCTTTTCAAGAGAAACAATGCAAATACAAGAAAACATAAAAGCAGGTTAAAGCTGTGCCAGACAGACCTGCACACAGATTTCTGACCTTTCTCTTTACCACATGACAACAGGATGTTCCTGTTCTTCAGGGCTCCATCCTTCCATCTCCTAGTAAGCACTTCTTCTCTTGAAGTATCAAGCTACTAGAAATAGGATGCCTGAGGTCTTGCCTCAGGGATTGAGGTTCAAGAGATGGAGGTGCTCCAAAGGAAGGCACAGGTGCTGTTGCAGTAGACTCCATGTTTGAGAGTCATTTCCCATGTTAGCCAGCTGTGCCACTTCTGCTGAAGCCTCTACGAATGGTCAGCACAGATGAGGACTGAGAGGGTTGACATCCACCATCAGATACAATGACTGCATGTTCATTGGCCTTGTCCTGTCCAGGTCTTAGACTAGACATCAAAGCAAAAGAGAAGATTGTTATGTCATCAAAGCACTGGACTGAGATTTGGGGAATCTGCATTCCATTTTAACAGTGATATAAGATGCTCTAAATTTCTTTTCAAAAATTCTGGACATTTCCCTGAAAAGCACAGATCACGTTTGCTATGGGACTTAAGGTTTCTGGTGCTGCTTCTCAGCTATGTGAGGTATTTCAAAACAGTAATACACATAAAGGATTAAACACCACTGACACAGAGATAATAGGAATCTCTAGCAGAAGTTCCATACATTACACTAGCAGAAATACCACAGTGTTATGCAAAACAACGTCACAAGTTGCTCCTATAAATATCACCTATCAACGCCAACCACTGTAGCATCTGGGCATCTTCAGTGTGACATCATTGAAATTCTCTCTCTTCTGCATACATCTCTGTGTGATGTATTGTTTCTTCCTGCTAGCTCATTTGTTTTAGCTGATTTGTTTTATGCTGATCTATACTTTCCTTAATGTTACCTGGAGTGATTGCTTGAACAGAAGGGGATGTGAAGTTACACAAAGGTATTTTCACAGAAAACTGTCTTGTAGGATTTCCTAAAGGTGCTCACAAACTGGAATCCATCTGCTCCCTGAAGTCTCATCTCCTTTCCAAGGAAAGATCTGCTGCATCTCACTTCTAGCATGTTCTGTTCCTATAAGCTGCAATATACTCATTGTCAGGTGAAAATCTGACCAAACAAATCACTATGGCTGAGATCTTGGTTGAAAACAGTGTCAATTAGACTGTGTACATGTACATATACAAGGCAGGCTTCAGGCTCTACCACACACCATAGAAGCACAGGGCAAATGGTACAGGTCCCACACGGGGTGTGTCCTAATCTCAAGGGAATTCAGCTCAGTGTGCACTACACAACATAGGAGTCAGAGTTTCTGCTGGGCATGAACTGTTGAGTCTGATGTTCCTTTTTTTCAGGTAGACAGGTATTTAGACTTTTGCTAGGTGGGCTGACATGCCATGCGCTAGGATAGACAGCACGGGCACACCTGCACTGTCATAGACAATATTATCCTGATATTTAACATCATTCCTTTGGCTAACACTTGCTTGTGTTTTTATTTATAACCAAGTGATCTTTGTCAGGGCTTATACCACTCTTTCAATACTTGACAACACATGATGTCAGGTCCAGCAAGAACCCTTTCTCTGGGGCTATAGGGACAAACTGAAAAAGAGTGGCACAAAATCCCATTGAAGGGGGATCGATCTGCAAGGCTCTTTCTCCCCATGTGAAAATGCTTCACTGGGAAAGACTCCAAGCCAAAGAGAAGAGGCCCAGAGGGAGGGAAGAGCAAGAGGCCCTGAGTGCAGACAGGGAAAAATGCAACTTACTCTGCTAGGTGACATCTGGATAAATAACAAACACTGTCATTCCCTGATGTTACCTGGGCTAGGGAGGTGACCAACCACTAAGGGGCTGAAAGGTCTTCAAGTTACTGTGCTGGAAAGCCCAACATTTTCATCATGACCACTCCAGTGGAAGTTTGGTCACAGACATTTCAAGTAACTGTGCTCATAGCTTGATGCAAGGCTTTGTTTAAGCCACCAGCACTGCCTAGCCCAGGTGAGGGCAGGAGGCCCAAGGAACATGGCTCACGAGGCAGAAGCTCTGGGGCTTTCCCAGTCTCTGCGGTCAAAGAAGTGGAAAGGCTGTAAAGGATGGAAGCACAGGGGGTGGCAGGGAAGTGAGATGTTCTAGGGATGCATGTAATGACTGCCATGGGGCCAAGTACATAGCCAGGGCTCTCAAGCAACCCTTACAGGGTAACATCAGTCATTTCCACTGGTGGGGGAGGCGAGGAAGAGAGTTAGGAGAGTAGCTCAGCTGCAGCAAAGCCACACAAAGTTGGTCTGTTCGGCTGCCTTTGTGGCACTGTTGTATTTATTGAAGGCAGCAGCAGTTTGTTCTGTCTTTTCAGTTACTGTACGGGACCCGATCGGGGTGCAGATGGGACTACAAAGCAGCCCTTGTTGTCAGTAATGTGACTCACATGTCAGGCTCTTATTTGCTGTCAGTGGCTTTATTAAAGTCTACAGTTTCAGACCCTAGACCCTTGCCTATTGTATCCCCTGGCCCCAGAGATTCTCTTAGGGAGCGCTCACAATTACCAACTCTCTCACAAGAGCACACAAACACACTGAGCTGGCATAGCAACTGTGCACTCAGGGGTGATGCCCAGGCTAAAGACAAGCCGGGGCGCTTTTCATCTTTAAAACTAATACATGTACAGAAATGAACAGGATAGAGCAGAGGCTGTGTCTGGAACAGGATCTCTCCCTCTAAGACCACCTGGTAACATACACATTTGTTCATATGGTTTGCACTTACAGATAGGCTAACACGCTCATGTTCACATAGGCACTCATGACTATGTTCTCCCCCGTGGCAACATACACATTCACACACGTGTTCACTTAACATGTTTGTACACATAGATACACAGATGGGCCTGACATCTGCACACCACACAGTCATATCAACAAGCCACCACGCAGGTATTCCTAGTCCTCAATGTCACACACGCAGGTACACGTACTCTTACCACCGCATTCTCACACTCAGATACATGCAGCTCACAGACAGTGGATCTCACATTGACGTATGTATTTTTACAGACTCAGCAGGCACTAGTGTGTCTGCACAGTCACTGGTACACCCAGATGAGAAATCCCACACAGGGACTCACACCTCTTCGCTTATAGTTGCTTCAAGTAGAAGAAAATACTCAGCTAAAATTAAGACTGTTTTCTTGGTAAACCTTACTCTAAAAGGATCAGGCTCTAACCTCAACATAAATGAAGAGCAATTCCTCTGACTTTACTAGATACTAGAATGGCTGAAAATCCTTACTGCCTTCTGACACAAAATTACCTTTCAATGCCATAGTTCTTCCCCTCCACCAAAGGGTTCTAACCTTAAACTAGCAAGCAGGAGACTTGCCAGCAGCCCTGCTGCAGTGCACAGTCTGTCCCCAAGTCAGACATCTACAGGAGAAATCAAGAAACAGGCTACCAAGACTACTAAAAACTGCTAGAATTACAATGGAGAAAACCAGGACAGAAGCAGTCAGGAAAAAGTCTTGCATAAATAGAAAGAAGGTGATGAACAGATGTCCTTTAAAGGTCCATTTCAACCCAAAACGTTCCATGATTCTATGAAAGAAAACGAACAAACAAAAAAATAACCAACATGGGTTCAAGAACAAGAATGTAACTGCCATGATAAAAGAAGAGGATTGGCTTGAGCATCCTGGAGGTGTCACTGGGAATCCTTCCCTAGACTTCTGTATTGGACTGGACATGGTGTCTCACTAGCAGTTTCTGTTCAAGTGTCTTTTCAGCAACAGCAGTGAAATAAGCATCACATATACCTTTCACTTCAAGTCAGAAAAGTCAAAGAAGCCCATGCTTGTTCTCCTTTCTATTCAAAAAGAACTTATACATTTACTTAACATTAATAGCAAGCTAACTTCAATAAGAATCCAGTCCACGATTCCCTGCTCCTTGTGATACAAGGCAGTGTAAGTCTCCCATATTATGAAATGACCATGAGAAATACTTCTTTTTTTTTTCTGTCCAGGTCACAGAACAGTCCTTCTGAGTTATCTTCAAGTGACTTAAGCACAAAACTAGACTCCATTCTACACAAACCTTAATTCCACATAACCATGACAAAACTTGTGGGCTCTGATCTGCAATGGCAAACTTGACCATCTTGGGCTTTACGGACCTTGGATACTGCGCAAGGATGGTGATGTTGGAGCACTGGATTCTTCACACTTCAGCATAACCCATGTTAGGCAGCCACTTAAGCGGTTCCATGATTCACTAGCTTTGGTATCTTTTGTTGTGTGCTGTTAAGTTTCTTTGTTGCTTCTGTATTAGTGTGCACTGGTATATAGCTGTTTTATTCTACACAAAGAAAGGTGAATTTCAATGATCAAGTGATGTCAGAAGTCCTTTAGATGTGAATTAAACCTGTCATTTAAAAAAATGACCATTAATACTGTAATTGCCACTACTGTGGCAACTTTAATTCATAAAAGAAACATATTTACTGCAGAATTCACATAGGATATTTCAAATGAAAACCCTCTATATTTACAACTATTGAAATAGATATGAAGTAAACCAGTCCAAAAGAAGTTATATTGATTAGTAAGGGCTCTGGATCTGGACTGATTTATTATGCATTTTATTTTATACACATAGGCAATTATTCTGAAATCAAACTAAACATATTTTTAAAAAATCCTTTCAGGATTGGAGCCAATAAATATATTGCAGAGGCCTGGTGTCTCAGAAAGTGTCTGTTTCTTAAACAATCCAAGTCTGAGTTTCTAAACGATATAAATCTTGTTCCAAAACCAGGAACCTTAAAATAGGGAATATAAAGAAAACAGAGCTGTACCAAAATACAAGATAAACCACCTTTAGTTTATGCTGCTAAGGCTACTTCACCTCTAGCTGCTAAGAGTACTTCAGACAATGCCCGTAGATTCCCCAAGCCATGTCTTATTCTCGTCACTAGTTGTCTTTTATCTTACAGTTTCTTTCTGAATCCCTAGAGCAAAGATTGCCTTTTCTTCTCTGTTTTCAGCAGCTACTCAAGCAAAACATCAAGAGTTTAGGGAATGAACTTGGAAATGAGGGTCCTACAGTTGGTTTCTGACTCTGCTGTTTCACTTGGCAACCTTTGTCTTTGCTTCCCTCTCCAGTAAAAGGTCTGCTTATCTCCAAGAACATTTGTCACACATGCAAAGTATTATGAATTAACACTACTTTATATATATATTTAATTTATATTCAGTTTATACTCAAGCAGAATTCCCACTATCACGAGAGAACACCCCATTGCATGATTTAATTCCAACAATCACACTCAAATTATTACTCCAGAGAATCAGGCTGCCTATTTGGATTCTTATACCTCCACTGTCACCATACAGCCAGACCAGACCAGCAAACTCCAGATGCTGGTGTCGTTCAAAGCCCCTTGGCATAACTGTCTGGCCACCCCTGGTGGTAATTGGGCAAAAAGGTCATCAGCGCGTTACAACCTCTAGTAAAAAGATCCATCTTCTAGCTCATGAATTAAAAGATCCAAGACTGAACAATGGCAGCTGACAACACATCCTCGCTATGGTTTTGTATCAGCTGCAGTAAATGGTGTTTGTGGAAGTGCAAGAACTGCAGGATATTGAAGTGACTGGAAAAATGTAACAGCATTTCCCGTAATTCAGGCACATGGCCCAATCCTGTAGACATTTTGCCTTGAGGGTTTTTATCTACTGACATAGCTCAGGACTGTGCTGGCTCTCTCCAACTTTCTATCTGCTGGCTCTGCTTGCTAGATAAATAGCTATATTCATATGAAAAACCTGCACTAATAAAAATGTAGACAGACAGAAATCTGCTGCCAACAAGCAAAACATCCTATATTTCACTGCTCTGCCATGGGAGAGTCGTATCTCCCTGAACAAATATTCATTCCCAAACACTGTGCTAATGCCTAAAAGAGTCTCCAACGTATCTTGGAAAAATGACTGAGAAACAAGACAGCCCAAGCTTCAGATTCTCTTTCCTTTGTTTTGCCTCTCCTCTCCTCTTTCCTCTTCACACACTTGGGATCATTTGAATAGAAGATGATTTTAGATTTTTCCATGTTCTTTCACTCTTTCCTCTCTCCAAATAAATTGAATGGCCACCACTTTGGCCTTATGGGGGGGTGAGGGTTGGTGGGTTTTGCCTTTGTTTTGTTGTAACCAAGTTCTGTCAGAAGCAAAGGTGCTGGCTTCTTCGGTGTTAATTATCACCCAATCAGGTCATAATCTTCTGTCTTAGACTGCTAGAGCTTTCAAGGAAGGAATCATCTTTTGTTTGTTCTGCACCCATATGTTGCCTAGCATAGCAATGCCTTGGTAGGTAATACGGATCCTTGATATTCCAGCAATACAAATAATAAATACTACTAAGTGAAGCTTGCAGCAGTGAATGTGGTGGGTGGTTTCTCTGATTTAAGTCAGCAAACTCAGAAATAAGTTATTTGTCTCCAAGTTATGCTTGGACTCAAAGCTCTCTGGGGCTGTTTTGTGACTGCAGGGCCCTCCAGCACAAGGAGGTCCCCCAGTATAAATGAATACTTGGAAACAATTCAGCTCCTAGGTTGCCAAAAATCAAGAGGCCATCTCTGCCAAATAAGTAATAAAGTCATGCCCTTATATAATTTTTATAGCTTGGGACAAGCAAAGGCTTCTTCTTTAGAATGACTAAGTTGCAAGGCAACTATCTTTCTAAATTCCTTTTCTGATTTATAACAAATAGGGAATGCCTCTCTGCTTGCTCACTGAAACATTTGTGCAAATCTGATGTAAACTCTTAAGCAACTTCCACCTTCTAGGCCAGGAAGGACTACATTTCTTAAGAACAGTCTCTCAGTATCTACAGTCTCGTAATTGCATTTCTTCTCACAACTCAGGGCGACTGTGTGCTGTGAGATCCTTCAGAAT
>WEIS01052369.1:0-22413 GCA_013389965.1 Todus mexicanus
ATATCCTAGTGTTAATTGGGGATTTCTGTTTTTCCAAAATGTTGCCCCAACTGAACAGGTATTGAACAGAAGGAAGAACATCCCAAAGCTACTATATTCTGTGCATGAGCATTAAAGCCTGTTTGGCTGACTCAGAAGGGTTAAAATTTCTCTGGGTGTCTTTAGCCCAGATTGGGTCTTTTGTCCTTCTCTCATCTTTAACAACTGGGAATGTCTCCCCTCCTTCCATTGCTACCATCTTAGAGATGGCTAAATTTCACTCTTGTGTATTTTTAAAGTGACTTAGGATCTTTTGGAAGAATGTGTGCTATAGGAATGGGACCTCCTATGATTGTTTATCCTCAAAGCTACAATTCTGGAATTTCAGACTAATTTGAGATTAGGACTGCCATCTTCAGATAGAAACTACTCAGTAGTCTATTTGCACAAAAGTAATGATAATAACTTGTTTATAACTAGGCAATGCATAATCTTTAATCATTGCTGTACCCTTTATGAGCACTATGTGACTTGTAATTCTTCTGTCATCTGAGATGCCTCTTTAACAAGCTTGATGAATAGCATATTAGCATTTTGTTTTTATTTCTCTTTGCATTATTTTCAATTAGACTTTGTTTTGGCAAGACTATTACCCTTGATCCCGTGCTAAAAATAACGGTGATAATATATGTGAAACCCTGAACACATCTGCTGTTTCTAATTATCTTCATTTAATCCAAACCATCATGTTATCTGAAGGCATTTTATTATGCTGTGCTTCTGCTGTATTTTTGCATTTATAGCACAGAAACATCCAATTATAACATTGTTAGACACGCTTCCTAAGGTGCAGTGATCCATTCTCTGTAAAATGTCACGTGCTGTGTGCAGTGAAACAAGAATTGTTAGTTACCATGAGGGTATCTTAGAAATGGAGGAGCATCAGAATGTGGTGCAGTATGCCATTGGCCTTTCTCTCGTCAATAGCTTAAGGTCATTTTGTGTCTTTGGCTGTCCTGTGTCTGTCTGTGGCAGGTCTGACCTCTGTTCAAGAGATCCTGACATGCTGCAGTTCTTGTGGTAGAACCACAAGCAGTGAAGGACAGAAGCTGTGAAGCTTCACTATCAAGTAGTCATTCTGTAGATGAGCATTGTGCTCATCTGAAAAGCTTTCAATATGTAAATTCTTGAAAGGACTCTCATCCCATTTATCACCTTAAAAGTAATTGTAACAAACTCTGAAGTGACAGCTTAATGTAAAGGCACTTAGCTTTTAGAGAGATTTAGTATGTGGTCAGAATGACTGTAAAGAGCAGTGTCCTGCATCTCATGGATCCTCTATGCAATTTAAATGCAGGTTGTGTTGGGATTGGGTAAAGATTCTGCGTTTCTGCTAAGGGGAGGAACTGAAAACTTTTGATCCCATAGTAAAGCCCTTCCTCTCCCCTATCGCTTTAGCAGAGCAAAGCTCTTCATAGGTAGTCTGATATTATCCTTCTTTCTTGCTACAGCAGATGCTCATTAGCTCGTATCACAGACTCTATTAGATTGTTAAAAAATCCAGCAGCAGATTAAGAGCAATAATTCATAAGGATTACATTTTAAGGCATTTTGTATTTGATGATAGGCAGAATCTATTAAGGGCCTGTTGCAATGCAGTTTTCTGCAGCTGTGGCAAGCCATTCAGAAATGACTTTCTGGACAAAATTTCAGAGTAAATGGGCAGTTGTTACTGTGACTGGAATAGCAGCTCACACTTCATGGCCTATCTGTAAAATGTTTTACTCTTCAGGTAAAGATTATCACAGTTTTAAGGTGGCATGAACAGTGTGTATTTTGAAAGGCTTCTCTCTTGTGGCCCGCCTCAATACATCAGCTTTCACTCTGGATAACTGTGAAGTTATCATTAGGAAGTAGAGCAGGAAGAAGAACGAGGTTTAGTGAATAAAGGCAAATTTTTTTTTTTTTTCAAACTGATGTTCAGCCCACTTGATTTAGTTGAACCAGACTTTCTATTTGCCATAGGGTTTTCAGTTGCCCAAACCACCAGAGCCACCCTCCGTGGAAGTGGAATACTACACCATTGCAGAGTTCCAGTCGTGTATCTCTGATGGCATAAGCTTTCGTGGAGGACAAAAAGCAGAGGTGAGCCTTAACAGTGCAGCTAGAAAAAATGTTATATTTGGCTATTGCAGGGGTCTAGATTGAAAGGAGAGGAGTGGACAGCAATTTGTTGAAATTTTTGTCTGAGTAACTTGTTCCTTGTCATCTCTTAGGTTATAGAAAAGAATTCTGGTGGCTGGTGGTACGTGCAGATTGGAGAGAAGGAAGGATGGGCTCCAGCATCTTACATTGACAAAAGGAAGAAGCCGAATTTAAACAGAAGAACCAGTACTTTAACCCGCCCGAAAGTTCCTCCCCCAGCACCTCCCAGTAAACCAAAAGACTCTGAAGAAGGAACAACTCCTGGAATGGTTTCCTCAGGAGATACCCAGGACTCTCCCAACAAGCTGAAATACGAAGAACCTGAGTATGATGTGCCTGCCTTCGGCTTTGATTTGGAATGTGAAGTGAGTGGAAGTCATCGTGAAGAGGGCACTCCTGAAAAACGACTGTTTCAGCCCCTCAAGCCCTCTCCTGTGTCATCACTTCAGAAAGCAAAGTTCAAAGTAGGAGAATCTTCAGAAGATATTGCTCACGAAGAGGAGACCATCTATGAGAACGAGGGCTTCAGGCGTTACGTGGAAGATGCTTTGTCCAATAAGGAATCTAGTGGAGACTCAGATTCTCAGAAAAGCTCCTCTCTCTCCTTGATCCGAAGGAATTCTCCCTGTTCCAGCTCTCCTAAATCACCACTTGTGAAGCTCAAGACTGACAAAAACATCCAACCCGATCTTGGAAAATGTCACTATTCCAGGAGCGAGGAGACAAAACCAAGGTCAGCTTCAGATGTTGGCTTACGTGGCATACCAAGAACAGGCATGAAGAAAGAACCTGGGCAGAGTCCTTCCATTAGAGCAAAGCCAATCGTAAGGCCCAAACCCTTCCTAAACAAAGCAGACTCTCAGAGCCAGGAAAAGATGGATATCAGCACTTTAAGGCGTCAGCTGAGGCCAACTGGGCAACTTAGAGGAGGGCTTAAAGGTTCAAGAAGTGAAGAGTCTGAGAGCCCACCGTGCACAGCTTCTGAGAACCAAGATGATTCTGTAAGGAGGGGCTCAGCTGATCTCATTACAGCCCCTTCCCGTGGCATTTTCTGCTCTAGCCATCCAGCCAAAACTGAGCAAGAAAATGACTCCAGATGTTTCTATGTGACCACTGATTCATACCAGAAGGTACAGGATTCTGAAATTTGCTTCCCAGCAGGAGTAGAAGTGGAAGTGCTGGAAAAGCAAGCCAGTGGATGGTGGTACCTGAAATATGGAGGCATGGAAGGCTGGGCTCCTTCCCATTATTTGGCTCTCTCGGATAACCAGCGAGAAACCCCATCAGCAGAGACTGATGCCTCATTTGCCAGGAACAGGAAAAATGAAAACAAATCAAACAGTTTAGAGAAGATAGAGAAGAGGGTTCAGGCTTTGAACACTATCAACCAGAGCAAACGTGCAACACCACCCATCCCAAGCAAACCTCCTGGTGGTTTTTCAAAACCATCAGGGCCAGTCAAAATGAGGAATGGTGTGAGGCAGCTTGCCGTCCGGCCACAGTCAGTGTTTGTGTCTCCACCACCAAAGGATAACAACCTGTCATGCTCCTTGCGCAGAAATGAGTCTTTAACAGCTACCGATCATCTTAGGACCGTCCGTCGTAATTCCTCCTTCAGCAATGCATGGTCACAGCCTGGTGACACGAAGGGAAAGCAGCCTGAGCGGTCAGGTACAGAGGGCTCAGAGACCACCTCAAACCTCCCTACCCAGAGGAATGGGATTCCTGTGTCCACAGTCAGGCCAAAGCCCATTGAGAAATCCCAATTCATCCACAACAATCTCAAGGACATCTATGTTTCCATTGCAGACTATGAAGGGGATGAGGAGACTGCAGGGTTTCAGGAAGGTGTCTGCATGGAGGTCCTTGAAAGGAACCCAAATGGTTGGTGGTACTGCCAGATCATGAATGGTGTGAAGCCATTCAAAGGCTGGGTGCCCTCAAATTACTTGGAGAAAAAAAACTAATATTGTAATATCTTTAACTTCCCTAATTTATACTGTTCCTGCTGTGTACATGTGGAAAAAATAATTGCAACACAAAAAGACATTTCCCTGTGCTCTGGTTTGTATGAAGAAACAAAGGAGTCTATGCTGAGGACAAATCTGCCGTGTTCTGAAGAGGTTTGTGGCGTTAACATGCTGTAAGGAACTACAAGGAAGATGCAGCATAGTCAAATGCCTTTTTGTGAAGTTGTTAATAATCTTGTATGTGTAACAGGGTATGACATCCCATCTTTCCCATTATCAATAGGAAACCAAATGTGTGCCTTTTGTGAGAGAGAAATACACATGCATCTACTTGGGGAGTTCTGTGCCAAACTCTGTTTTACGACCTTGGCTCCCTTTCTCATTCTTTTCCGTACGCGGAATACTCAAGAGTTTTGGATGCATTTCCACAACTTAGAGTGAGAAGCAAATGAAAGTTTCTGAAACACAGAGGGACTCTAATACTTTGGAGATGTTAACTTTTTTCCGGCTGTTCTCAACAGTTGATTGGTCCAAAGTTGGAGCCTTTTCTTCGTGGAGAGATTTGGCCTCTGACTTCAGCTGTGTTTTGTTGTTACTGCTAACTCACCGGAAAAGGCCATCACGTGGCGTTGGTTGGGGGCTTATTGTTTCGTTTTGTTCTGTCTTGTTTTTTGAGTTGGGATTTCAGGTGTTCTAGGGCAGTGATGCCTACTGGTGCTTGTAAAAACAAACCTACAAACCCTATGCTTAAGCACACCAATTACTTTGCAGATTCCACGTTTAGTTCTGTGCCTGAATCCTGCCAGGTGATCCTGGTTGATTCTCTTCCCAGAGCTGGGTTTCTCAAAACTTGTCATAACATTGAAATGTATAGAAGCCCCTTAAAACACTAAAGACAAAGCTGTCAAATGTGTTACTTCTGGTTTTGCAATCTGATCTGAATCCAAGCGTGCTGACTGCTGGCAGGGCCCACCAAGGTATTAGTTAGAAGTAGCCGTAACCTTCTGCAACATCAGTGTTTACAATGGGGGGGAAAAAGCCATCAAACTCAGTCTGCACATCCTTAATTTGTATATTTTGGGGGAATTTTTTTTTTCTGTGTTGTATTGTTGTCTTTTCTGTGCATTCTGGGTTTCCTTTATTTTATTTTTTTTGGTCTTGTTTTACCAGAAGAGACTTAAAACTGAAGTAGAGGCCAAATATGTGTTTCTTTTCCCACTTGAATCCAAAAAGTACATTTGTACTGGAAAGTGTGCCTGGGCTTCTCAGGCTCAGAGGTGTAACATCAAAGCAATTAGGTCTACAGTGCATCTAACCAGGAAGCTGCCTTTTCTAGTTCTATTTCTGCTTGCCTTTCTCAACTCATGCTTTGAAACATGGCACGTGGTGGGGATGGTGTGGTGGAAAAGGGAAGAGGCATCCATTGGAAAAGGCTGGGAATATAGAGTTATTTGTGAGGTCGCCAACTCTTGTACTCTAAACATCATTGGCTAAATACCTACTGTACTTGAGGAAGTCATGCTTTTTTTTTTTTTAATGGTTTTGTTAATCACTCAAGATTACTATCTGGTTCCTTTAAGTAATAGACAGCATTGTAAATTTGTTTTAAGGGAGAGGGAACAGACCATTTCTCTACTGTTTTACACAAAATGATACATGCCCCTTTTTTCCATCTTAGTTTCATGATGATTTGGCTTGGAAGGTAAAGGTTATAAAGATGTTAACGTAGCTGGGATCAAGGGGCTGAGTAAAGTAGCACAACAATACAGTGTGTTACTGGGGATGTTTCTCTGCCAAAAGAAAATTACAGTATTTAGACATTGTTCTTGTCTTTTTTACTTTTTTTCTTTAACTTTTTTTTTCTTTTTTCTTTTTTTTCTTGTTTGTGGTCTGAGGGTTTTATTGATTTCCATGGTAACATTGAGAGAGTTGCCTACAGCTAACCTGACTGATGTCCTTTTGGTAGCTGAAACAACATCCAGGTGCCACAACTGGCTGAGAACAGTGCTGTGGTTTGAGCAGCTCTCTGCATCCAAGTGGAGGAGGGAGGCTGTTTGGTTGGGATCCCTTTAAATTGTGGTGACAGGAGAAGGAGGTGCATCTGCACAACAGCTCATATCACAGCATGCAGGGTCCTCTTTGTACTTTAACGTCTTACCATATAACAGATATGTATATATCCAGTTAGTTACATCTTACTGGATGTGTATCTGAGGCATTGTGGCCCTGTCTCTCATACTTCTCCCCATTTTTAGTTGTACTAGTATGGTAGCAGCCAGAAAAGACTGCTGGAGCTGTTGTGAGATTATAATAGAAGTATTATATTCTTCTGCTGGACAGTATTAAATAGAGCAATACATAGAGTTATCTGCTAGATTGCAGTACTAATAGTAGTGATTTAGTGACTCGTATTAATGTTGTTTATGATTTATTTTAACAATAATGATGCGGAAGTGGTTCATTATTTTGAATTAATGCACTTTAACAATAAAACCAAAATGGAAGCAAATGCAGAGAACTAAGTGCATTATTTAAAGGTGCAGTATATAATTATCATTTTCTTGAAGCACATATTTATTAAGAATTAACTTATTATTTAAAATATTCAAACGTTTTGTTTAAAGACATTCCCTCTAGGTCATCTCTTTGGGGGGATGTAAAAGCACAGCTCCCAGATCTTCTGCATTGAGCCACTGAATTCTCTGAGTACGATGCAGTGTGATGTGAGCCCCCACCCAGGGAGAGGAAAGCCACAAGCAGACAGGAGAGCTCAGACTACTATAAATATTCATACCTGCATCCAGCAAAGCCGAGCTCAGAGCACCTCTGAACTGTGAGAGTCCTTGCAGGGTTTGGGGTGGTAAAGCTGTTTTTGGCAGACAGTTGTGGTGCCTGATTGCTGTGTGCCTGGCATGAGGTTGGTCCCCTGTGGATGTGGGCTCACTGCAAGGCTCAGGTTGGTGTGAGAGCTTCAGGATCTGCCTGTGAAACATGGGCTGGCTCTGTAACAAACATCAGTCTGTCCCACAGCTCTTTCCATTTCGCTGCCAGCTCTGGCTTTTGCAGAGGTGGTTTGCTGAGCTCCGAGCGATGAAGGGGATGACACAGGGTGAGGATGCCTGCAGTGCTGCCAGTGTTTTCTCAAGCAGCAGCCCAGTGTCCCATGGCTCAGTTGCTCCTTTATCCCCATCTCAGAGGCTTCATGGGCCCCTGAGGAGAGGCCAGAGCCTGTAGAGAAGCTGCAATGCCACACTTTTGGCCTCCATCTTCCATCTGCCCCCACCTGCACCAGCAAAAAGAATGGGGTGCAAATGACCTACTTGATGCTAGAAATGAATATGGGCCACCGCTTGGCATGCCAGGCTTCCCACCTGGTGGGAAAGCTTTGGTTTGGGCTTCCCTTTATTTGGTGGTTGTTTCAACTGCTTATGTTTAAAAGGGCACTTTTAAAGCAAATACCCTCAAATGCAGTTTCCCCTGCTCGTGTTTTACCGTTGTCGCTGATCTCTTTTTTGTTTCTTTCAACTGAAAGATATTGGGAAAATAATTATTTTTTTCCATCAACAAGCAGCTAGTTTTGGTCAGCTCCGCTAATACCCGAAAGAGCAAGCCCTTTCCACAGTTAGCTGTGAAACAGTGTGAAAGGCCTTAAGCTAAAGCAGAAAAGCTGACTGCAGGGCAGGAAAAGCTGGCAGGGTGCTTCAGAGGATAGCATAGCACTAGAAGTGTTTTAGCTCTTTTCTAGATGTTAATGTCGCCTTAAGCTTTATTTAGTAAATTTGCCAGAACTGACACTGGATCGAGAGCAATATTTAAATGTAACATACACCTCAGTGAGCACTCAATGCAGAAATCAATAGTACTGTTTAATTTTTCTCTTTTTCTGGGTTTATTCTTGAACCAGGTGAAGAGGAAGAGCTCTGCAGGGCTTGGGCAAAGCCATTTTCAGCTGAAGGGGGCCCTCCTCCGGGGGGAGAGGCGGCTGCTGCCACCACGGTGCTCTCACCCGCTGCCTGTGCTTTCCAAAAAGTCTTGAATTTGGACCAGCAAAAAATCCAAACTCCAATGCCAGAGAACAAAATTTAAGAATGTGAAAATTGTGTCTTGCTGTATACTGCAACTTTAATAATAATGAGCACTTCTGAGTTCGTTATTGAGGTTTATATAATGCCTGAAAAGTTTAATTGCTGGTTTCCCTTGTCTCCCCTTTCAAAACACTTTCTCATAACAGCAAGAATAGTAAGTTTTTGTTAGCAGCCCTTCCCTATGGGAGGTAATTCCTGTTGATTGCTTTAGCTCTCATGCCTTGCAGTGGGTGAGTGTAGTCATATGTATCAGTCCTTTGCAAGCCTAACTTTACAAGATAAAATATATGATGGGTGTGTGTTGAGATACTTCACTGATCTGTTGACAAGAAGTTTTAAATTGATACATACAATAATAGCAAATACACAATAATGAAGGACTAAACTGACTCATGGTTAGACTCTTAAGAATGGAACTTCACGTCTGCACGGGTATAGCTAAAAGATGGATTTGGCTCTTGTGGATACACATCCCAAAGACTCCTTCCATTATGATGCTATAAAGTTTGACGAAGGCATTATATAATTGACTTCATCACTTTCAGATCTTAATGAATCATATTTTATTGTAATATATATTCATTGCTTTCCTCAGTTAAAAAGAAAGTTACTGCTTTTATCTTATATGAAAAACAAGGGAATTTGATAAAGCATTCATTATTTTCATATTACTAGTATTAACAGAATAGAACTAGTACTATTTAATTTTAGATCTTCATAGCTAGCTTGTTAATAACTCATATTTTCCTGTGTTGTATCCTGCTATTTTTTTCTATTTTTTTCCCAAATACTCTGCATTCTTAAGAAAAAACAAATCCAATGAGTGGAAAAGTGCAATATTCATAGAATAAACAGGCCCCTCATCCAGGACTTGGAGTGGAACGTGCAGTGTGAAATGTTTGCAATTCTCTAATTCATGCACTCTTAGGGGAAGGGGAAATGCAGGGAAGGGGGCAGCTGGATGAGAACAGGACCCTTGGGTAGGTAGAGATGGTGATTCGGAGTGGGAATGGCTGCTTTTCATAAAGCATCACCTGTTACTGAAAGTATAAGGATCGTGCAGCGTGTTGCCAGGATTATGTATAGAATGCACATTAACATCCTTATTAATACGGGACTTCTGAGCTATGCTTGAAACACTCCATATGTCATCCATGCATGATATTGCCTTGTGGTATGTCTCTGCTGGTTACATCCTCTGTTACGCTTCAGAATTGATGATGACTTCAGACGGGGCAAAAAATTCTGCTGGTGCAGTTCCAAGTTTTGATACTTGTACTGTTATTTCTATTTATTTGCAAGAGCTATGGGAATGTTTTTACAGGTTCTTATTTCTCTTCTTTCCTTATTATTAACCTAAGAAAAAAAATTACATTTTATCTGGGTTAGTTCTCACCTGCAGAATTTGACAGCTCATTTGGGTATTGATTTAATATTTCTTGGCTTACAAAGGCTGATCTCTCAGGTCNCTTGGTTCCTACTCTTCCAAAGGGTGCACAGGACTGCTGAACCTTGGTGCTGCCATGCCGTGATCCACTTCCCTGCAGGTCTTGCAGCTGGTTAAAACCAACTGGAGCTTTGCTGCTATTTGCTGGTGGCTTCCCATCGCTGGCGGCTCCTTCTCTGGCAATTTCAGATGCTGCTTAGCCACGTAGCAAAGTGCTGTGTATAAATGCAGTGTTTGATAGCTACCAACAGTACCAATATGATGCTCTGAGAGCAAATGCTTGTTTTAAGTTATTTTATTCTCATTTGCTTTTAGTTGCTTGGTAGAAGCAGGGACCACCAATGCATGAGGTATGTGTCTGCACACTTGAACTGTTTGATGGCCTTTGCTAGCTCTACCCAGTGCTTGTGTTTCCCTCTCTCCCTCGGTGCTGCTTAGTAGTCGTGTCTGTTGTCCACGTCTGTAACTTCCAAATAAAGTACTGTATGTAGGGCCGAATCCAAAAGCCCCCACGGTCAGTTGACTTTGGGTTGGAATGTAGGTTGCTGCTTCTTCTGCTTTTCCTCTGTCTTAGACCCAACTTGCAGCAAAGCACAGATGTCTGTAAAAAGTCACCCATTCACTCTACTTTGGAGTGTCAGTTTTGTGGGGTGTGCATGTGTTGCCAAGGGTGGAACAAGGGGGTCTTTTTTTCCTGGGTGCCCTCACATCAGGGCTAGGGCTCCACAGCAATTCTTGGAGCGAAAGCTGCACCGCACCATGTGCGGACCTGACTGGCGTAGGCAGAACAAATTAGTTTCTCCCATTTTATAGTGTCAGGGCTGGGCTGGTCCCATCAACAGTGTTCTTCATTTGTTCTTGCATCAAGGTAGTATTGATTCTAGTTGGAGAGTGCAATTTTTTTTTTTGTTTTTGTGTTTATTTTAAATAAATAAATTTGGTTTGAAGCTTCACACTGGCATTTTACAGACCTGTTCGTGTCAGCATAAGCCACTACTGTCCTGAGTTGAGACTCCTGTTTGTTACTGAATCAAAATAATGGGAATTATATTGATAATTTGGAAATAAGTGAGAGGTAACTATATTGGCAGGGCAGAGATAGATAAAATATGAGGAAAAGAGATGTTTCTAGTAAGGCCATAAATTATTGGGTCTGACACTGCAGGTGCTTTCTCTGTATAGATGGTTTCACTGCTCTGTGTTAGGATTTTTCATATTGAGGAAAGTTGAGTTTTGTCGTTCCACGATAAACTATGACAATCTGTATCCTGAAGCCAATGATCCACCAAAGGAAAATGAATATGGGTTATGTCTTTGCTGAGGTGGTTTGTGTGTCTGGGAGTTTACCTACACTGAGGTTCAGCTGATGGAGCGGGAAAGAGTGGCTATTCTAGGTCTGCCCATGTTGACCCTCTATGAAAGAACCCTGTGCTAGTCACACTCCTCTGGGTACGTGTTGGATTTAGTGATCTTTTCCTGATGCTCAGGGTTGTTTGGTTACAATGGTACCTATCTGTCTTGGTCCCTCACTGGTGAGAAGAAAAATGGAGGGAAGGGAGAATCACTTGGTGCTGTAGGAGGTTTTATTTTAATGTTAAATGTTATATTAACAAATAATTTGGGCTTCTCCAGCTATTCCTCTTCAAAGCTGTGATAGTGACTTTGATGTCTGAAATTTAAGTGACATCGCAGCTTTCTCTGTGCAAACAGTTCTTTCATGGTTTGATAGCTTGTTCTTGAACTGCTTCTGGGTCACCAGGGAAATAGAGTAAATAAACAAAATACCATCATTGTCCTTGGGGCTTAGACTAGGGGGTACACCAAATTCTATTCTGACTCTGGGTACACTTGAGCATCCAGATTTGGTTTATTTCCATCTCCTAGAAGCAGGACAAAAGAGAATAGTGCAGTCACTGGAACTTAGCTTGTAACAATTAGTAAACTGGAACAAATAAAAAAGGAATTTAAAATAAACCTTTTTAAAAAAAGAAAAAGAAAAATATTTCAGCAAATAGCTGACTTAACTATTTCCTGTCTTGGATTTTTTTGGTGGTGGTGGTGTGAAGGGGGAGTTGTAATTGTTCCCAGTCTCTAGGAGGAATTTTTCTGAAGCATGCTGAATAGGTTTGCTGAAAAGCTTGCCTGTTACTCTTGATGAGTTCAAACCTGGAGTATTGCAAAAGCAAAATGTATGTAACATTACAATGACTTTTTTGTACTGAGGGTCCAAACTGACTATAACGAGGTCAATAGTGTACAGAGTAGGTGCATTTCTGCTGTCTGGCTAACCTCACATTACATCAGTGCTGTTCCTTTATTGCAGGTTTAATTGCAGACAGCAGTGGTCGTTACTCTGCTTGCAATGTTTGGGGAGAATGAAGCAGATGAGCCTCCTCAGTTAAGACTTCAGTATCAGATTTCATGGTAGGAGAAGTCTTGCCAGCAATTCAATTGCTGCTTAGGTTATAGCTCATATGCAGATAACTTAAGGTGGATGTTGAAAGCAGCTCTGCTGGATATGTACATCTGCAGCTGTTTTCAGAGCTGTTAATTAAGCCAAATTATCTCTGGAAATGGTGAGCAGTCAAATATATTGGCAGCTTAAACATGTTGAATAGAGACTGAAATCTGTTTGAGCAGTTATGCTCCCTACCGTTAGCAGAGCAAGTGCAAGTGTCCGGAGTGGTCACTCCTGTGGGTTCTGCTGTCCCAACTTGTATTTGACAGAATAATAAAAATAAAAAAACTTGATCTAGGCCTGGTCTAACTGAGATTTTGCAGTGGGTTTCCTGGGTGGTTGCTGTTCTTTAATGAGACCTTGAATATTAGACGCTGTTGTCATTTCTGTGTTGGTGTAGCACTCCATTTTCTAGTGGTTAGGTGATGGGAACGTACCTGGTGGGAGCTTGAGAGAGTATGTTGGTGACCAGAGATAGAGAAATGTGTGGCTGGTCTTCGTGTGTGTGATCAAGTTGGTGATACTTTTTTTTGTCTTTTGTTTGTTTGTTTTCTTTTTAACATGGGAACCATTCTGTCTGTTCTGCTTGGAAAAGGTCTTGAAGTTGGTGTGGTTTCTGTTGCAGTATATATGAGAAGGAATAACTGAGAGCATTTTTTCTTTTTAAGAGAGTTTATGGGCAGGAGTCCATTCAGTTTGTTTTTGGTTGCAAGTTAAGCCAAGAGAGGAAGAAAATGAGTGTGGGGAACCCTTTTTTTTTGTTGTGGTAACAACTTTGGACGGAATTTTCTTGTGGCCTTTGATCCAGCTCCACTGAAGGTAGTGAAGCAATATTGCTCATCATGCAGATATTAGAACTATTGGCAAAGAATTGATTCTTATAGAGCTGGCAGGTATTTTGACATTCACGGCATCATTCCTTAATGTACTTATAGCAAATGTGAGCAAAAGAGAAATAGTAACTGCAGCCTCATGCATTGTCCACTTTTTGTTTAATGAATGAGATGGTGACCAGTTGGATAAAACTGTTTGTACAGTGAACAGCTCTTGCAAGGGTCCAGACATGCTTAAGTCCCTGAGATGTTTTCCTAGAAAAGGAATTTGTGTGCGTGATACAAAATTTTGCCTTTCTCAGTCATCCCAGAAAAATGACATTTTTTGCACTTGCCCAAATCTGTCTGAACTGGCACCAAACAGAAGGCGCTTTTGTGGCTGGTCCCCGAGTCTGCATGTAAACATGGTAGATTTGATGCAGGTCAGAGTAGTAGTTAAAGTAATTTCTCTATGGGCCAACACGAAAGATGCAGTATCAGTGGGGGAAACATAGCTCTCCTTTTTGCCAAGTGACCCTGTAGAAATGTCCCTCAAGGTGTAGGGCAGATCAGCTGGGGACCTGTGATGATTTAGCAGATGCCTACTGTTCTGGAGGCCTGGTTCTGTGACTTGGTCAATAGAAGCGTGTCTCTGTCTCAGTGAGAATTAATGAAACTATCATCTCACAATGTTTTAATTTGCTCTGGGTGTGACAGTGGTGGTGGGAAATGATTGTGCAAAGCATTATCATCACGCTAATTCACATTTGGAGACTACTTGACTTTAGTGCCCCGTCCAGAACTGGTTTTGGAGTTCTCCTCTTGGTTGTATCATAGACTAAGTGCAGTAAATGGAGGGTTGAATATCACCAGATCAGCCCGTGTCTGCTCAGGTCACAGGTTTGGGTGACTGGGTCAGGGTTTTGCTGACCTGTGTGGGTCAGGGGCTGCACACGGGGGGCTGCCCTCTTCTCCGTGACTGCCTAAGGGCCACATGCTATGCCCAAGAGGTAGCTCAGAGAATCTGCAAAGCAATGTAAAGCCATTGAGTTTTGTTTTTTTTCCTTAAAGCAGCACATTCTGAGACAGTGAACTAAAAACAATTTTGGGGAGGGGGGGTGATTTCAATCATGTCGGTGCCTGTTAAGGTGAAAACTCTGCATGGGTCTCTCAATAGGGAAGAGAAACCCAAATTGTTTGGGGCAGTTCTGCATGTGAAGATGCAGAGCAAAATCTTCAGATTGCTCTGCCTAAAAGTAGATCTCAACATTTCTCTTTTGGCATTTATTAGAGCTGGTGTTATCTTGGAATTGAACAGCATTTAATAACAGTTAATTAAGACTGCTCAAAAACTCCTGGTGGAAAAGACAAATTGAGTTCTGGATGCTTGTAAAGGAGGGAGTTGCAATAAATGTAAAATATTGTCAGGTGCTTTACAAACTTTATTTTTCTTCTAGGATTGTCACAGGTCCTTGTGACCACATCCTGGCCCACACTAGTGCTGTGGGACAGCATAGCAGTAGTGACACCTCTCTGCAATATCATAGCCATGCATCTGTGATGCGCATGTGAGTGTTGGAAAAGATGAGCCAAAAAGGGCCTACAGTAAACTACACGTGGTAGAAGAGCTCCTGATTTGTTCCAGATACACTGACGTAACTTGCATTTAGGCAACTTCAGCTACTTCCAGGCACTTGCCATCACACTCTGACAGCACAGAGGTGTTGCAGTCTGCCAGGTTCTGGAGGGTAGCAAATGCTAGCAGAGAGAGAGATTCAGGATGAACATTGTCACTGCCCTTCCTGTTCTTCGGCCATGCCTGAAGTTGGAGCTCTGCTGGGCCAAAGCAGGATCAGGCCCTTGGCACAGTGTTTGCTTTGTCCCACAGGGCCAAGCTCAGCTCTGCCAAGCAATTTGAGTGATGTTCACTGGTGCCGTGCACTGCTGCACAGCGATGATGCTCTCCTCCCATGTGTGCACGGCCTGGGGAGGTTGTGAGGGGCTGCCAGAGTTTGAGGGCCATTTTCTCAGAGTTGTTATAAGTTCTTGCAATGTGAACCTCTGATGTTTTCAAAAACTCAGGCAGAAAGGACTTGCTAAACAGACTGTACCCATCATCTCCCAGTTCATTGATTGCTTGGACCAAAGGTGGTGCTAAATCTGATCTTTGTCTGTAATATTTATATTTTGTTGGACTTTTAAAGTGTTTGATAAAACAGATGCAGTGTCCTTCTTACGTGAGAAATTCAGTCCCAGCTTGGGACACGGCAAAACTTACTGGACCTTCAGGGTCCAGAATTGTTGCTTGTTAACATTTGAGCAGGCTTGCAGTGTTCTGGGGGGAGGTGGGAAAAGGGTACTCTATCTTCAAATGCTTGCAGACTGTAATAATTGACTTGTGATTTTTTTGTTGTTGTTGTTTGTTGGTATTTTGTTTACATTGCCTCTTAAGCCCTAAGGAAAAATAAATTTTTGACCTTTTTAATTGTGATGCAGCTGGTTTATTTTGTTGTTTGTTGTGTGGGGGTTTTTTTTTCAGTACTATTCCCCTGTGTGTAATACAAGTCGGCCAGCTCAGGGTTGAAATGGGTTTTTGGACTGGTGCAATCACCACCTACTGGTGTACCCCCTTGTATATTGTAACCTACTGTTAATTGCTCCCTTCATTCCCCATTTTTCTCCGAGAGCCACTACCAGAGCTGTGCTGCACTTCAGACAAAATTTTCCTGGTTCTGTTTGAGTATTTGTGAAAAGGAGTCAAATCAACCGCAGGGAGGTGGAGGAAGCGGGGAAGAGGCTGGGTGCTGGGCCAGGCACGGAACACCAGGTGGCGATGCTGGACCAGCTCTGCCGCTCCTGGAACGCTTTAGGAGCATCCTCCCTCCTCGCCCTCCTCGCCCTCCGCAGCCCGGCCTGGAGCAGCGGGAGAGCTGCAGCCGTGGGATGCTGGGGGAGGTCTGGCTGCTCTTGGTGGAGAATAGCTTGGGAGCAACGGTGAAACTGCAGATCTGGTTTGAATTTGGTGAGCTGATGGTGGTGGCCGGGGAGGGAGGGAAGGGCAGGGTGACTCCAGTGGTGCTCAGCCGGTGAGGATGCAAAGCTCACTGGGGCTATTGCACATGGCAGCTGCAGGAGGGACTGAACAGACGAGGGTTGTCAGAGACAAAAACACAGGGAGATCTGCCCTGGTCCCTCTTGTGGGTGCCCGAAGAGGATCTGAGTTTGGCCCAAGGTATTTTGCTACTGCCTGCCTCATCTTCAGCCACTTTACCTGGCCACTATCAGGCTGAGCAGCATGGCCCTGAGTGTCCTCATAGCACACTTCCTTGTGCTGCTGAAGGGCTGCTTTTGTGCTTACAGGCACTCAGCAGAGACAATGTAAACTAGGCAGTAAGAGTAAAGAAGCTGTGGCTTCCCTCCAGAGAGGGAGGCTCAGGAGCGTGGGGCTTAAGCTTGAAGTAACACAGTTTGCCCTTGCCTTTACTTCTGTGGCTTTCTTTATTCCTTATGTGTGTATGGGGTCTATCAGGGGGCTGCTATTCATTATCAAGCTCTCAATACCTTTTCATTCTCAAGCACTGAAGGAAAGCCTGAGCTCTGGACACCCAGCTACCCCTGAGGAAGTGGCTCTCATGCCACCATTGCTCTTACCTCAGCCCATGGTGTTTTGCCACTCCTGAAGCGGTAAGTACTCACTTACCCGTGCTGCTGCAGGATACCTAAATCAACTTTATTCACAATCACAGTTATCCAATTTTTCACAATGAGTTATTCTCTTCAAACAGAACACAAAACATCTTAAAGTAAAGCAATGAAATGCAAATGACACAAGAACACAGAGGTACGTGGGAACCTACACCAGTCAAACAAAACAAACAGATCAGGATTGGTGTTACTGTTACTGCTTTTGCTGATTTTTTTAATTTTATTTTATTTTATTTTATTTTTCTCCCTGCAGAGAGCCTTGCTCTCCTCTTCCCTGCTCACAACAGGAGGCCAGCTGATGCTGGGACAGGACTTTTTACCCCAATTTTTGAGCTCAGATGCTAGGGGAGCTTTCAGCTTCTGCTAACTCCTAGAGTTTGGTCCACAGTAAAACAAACACAATTATATATTAAAACACTCTGAATTCAAAAGGTGAAAAGGGAATTCACGCCACTGCACTGGTACCCATGGATGGAGTTTCTTGAAAAATAAAATATATACCCCTTGGCTTGCCCTGCGTGGAGGGGAACTGGTCCCACTGGTGTGGTGAAGGCTTGGGAGGCTGCTTATTGCACATTTCCCCACATCCACTATTTCACTGACATCTTCCTACCCCTTGGGTTCCTCCTTTCCAAAAATCTTTGCACTTTGGAGTTTCTATAACTATGGAAACAGGCTCCCAGTATCTGCCTTTATGGCTCTGTCCTTGGGCAAGCTGGAGGCTGGCTGCATGCCTGTGAACCAGCCGGGCTCCTGGCATGGCTGCTGTGCCTTCCCCCAGACCCATGCCAATCTGGCCTCCTCCCACTCTCACTGACGATGTCTGGGTACAGGAGCCATGATGTTCTGGGCTTTACAACAGCCAGTCTCGAGGGCAGGTCTGGATTTGGGGTGTATGTGAGAGGTATGTAAAGAAATAATGTAAATCCCTGTAACCAGAATATCAGCATTCAAGTTAGTACTGCCTGCTGGGGGTGGCTGCCAACCCCTGTGGTAGGCTGCAGTGAGGGTGGTGCCTTTAGAGAAAGGCTCTACAATGTGTTCTCCAGCTAGTAGCCACTTCTTTTTCATTTCCTTGAGAGGACAGAGTGAGGACATGTTTTTCCAGGTGCTTTTGGGAGCAGCCTCTGCAACTGCTCCATGACCCACCTGCTGCTGGGGGGACATGATGAGCCCTGCAGCAAATGGCTGTGTATTGTAAATGCCTTTATCCCTAGGCCATGCTGTTCCCCATGTCCTATCATCAGCCATATGCTGAGGAGGGGTGGAACAGCAAAAAAGGGTGCAACACCATCACCATCCCCAGCCTGGGCTGGCAGGCAACATGGCAGAGGGAGCACCACTACTGCTGTGCCCCAGGCCTGATCACCCCGCAGGGCCTAGACACCATTTCTACCTGTTGTGTGGCCCTGGAAGGCAGCAGGATGGGGCTGCAGGGCAGACAGACAGACAGCCCTAGGCCTGGCCAGCAGCTATGGGAGTGCAGCAGCTGTCATGGAGGCCACCAGTGCAGGCACTCGCCACGGCGACAGCAGGGTTCTCAACTGGGGCAAGAGGGAAGGGGTCTTAATTAAATAAACCAAAACAAACCAAACCCCTCAAGTTTTTTTGTTGTGGTTTGTTTTTTTTCTTTCTTCCTAACACGTAAGGACAGCAATGTCCTGCTGAGGAGCTGGCGGGGATGGGCTCAGTTCCACCTGGCTGGTTTTGTCTTAAAGCACAGTGATAAAGTTACCAGTAAAGGAAACCCGCAGACATGTGGGTTTATACATTCTTCCCCAGTGGCGTTGGGGTTTTTGTTTCTTTTTTTTTTTTTTAATTATTTTATTTTATCCCTCACAAGTGCTGTCTGGATGGTAGTGGGAGGGAAGGAGATGGAGACACATCTCCCTTTCCCACAGGCCCATGGGGCAGAGATGCTGCTGAATCCCTCATGCTGTGTGGAGACCACACACACGTTGGCGGGGGGTGGGGGGGAGAAATGCTTGTCATGCAATGGGATGGTGACAGAAGGCGGCTGGATGCCGCTGGGAAGGAACAAGGCCAGTGCTGGTGTTGGCTGCCAAATCTGCCATGGATGCCTCTGCTAGGGAATAGCAAGGGAGGAGCAGGGGACAGCCCTGAAGGGGCTGGTATGGCGCGCCTCTTCTGCCAGAAGCCATTTGCTTCACAAATCCTGGGTACTTTTCTGCACTGGCCCCAGCCTTTCTGCTGTGTGGTCTTTGCACCTCCCTTGTTGGGTCAAAGCTCTAGCCTTTCTAAGGGGCTTCCTACAGTCAGGCTGGTTGTACATGGGAGAGACGCTCCTTGTTTCTCCTCTTCTGCTAAGCTGTTTTCTGCACACAGGGTGTCTCCAGAAGGAGATGGGTAGCACTAAAGCTTTTACAGCTTGCCATTCCCTGCTAAACATTGGAGACTCCCCTGTGCTGTGCATGGTGTAGAAAAGGGATGTTCACATCAGCTGCTTTTTTTTCTGAGATTAAAAGTTTAAAATCCACAAGTAATGTAGTCCATTGCAACTTCCCTGTCACACTGGAGATCAGCCCCAGGGCTTGCTTGGAGGGTAGAAGAGCAGTGTCTAAGCTTGTCTCATCTGTTGTCCATGGAAGAGGGGATTGGGGGGGTGGTGGGTGATGTTTTTTGAATCCCCTGGATGATGAAAAAAAACCCCCACAAACAAGGCCTGTGTTGTTTCACAGCCTCCTTCCCACCTGCCCAGTCTCCACCACAGCATCTGTGGCTGCTCTAGGTGCTGCGGTATGTTTTGATGATATCTTTGATGGCCCGTCTGCAAATGGGGCAGCAAGCGTTGGCCATCTTCTTGAGCTTCAGCCCACACGAATAGCAGAGACACATGTGTCCACAGGAGTAAATGACTGTGTCTACCATGTTCTCGTAGCAGATGGTGCATTCATCTCCCCAGGGCCCCGAGATGGACGGGGATATGGGTGACTCAGGCAAGCTGATCGGAGAGTTGGGAGCTGTGCCTGAAACACAAAGAACAGGGTCAGTCACGCTGCTTAAAGGGCTTCCTGACATCCCAGAGAAATTTCTGCCCTGAAGCTAGCTACAGAGGGAGGAACCATGCCCTAGCAAAAATGGATCCTCCAGGATCGGGGTCATTCCTGTGGCCCAGTTGCCAAGTCCTGGTTCACCTGCCAAGCACAGAGCATCAGAAAAGCAACATCTGCTGGGATCGGCCACCCACGTAGAGCAAACCAAGAGCCAGCTGTTCCCATGCCGCAGGGACAATGAGCAGTTTTACATTTTCAAACCACTGTCTAAACATTAATAAAGCAGGAAAAAATCAAGGAGGGGGCGGATCAAGCCATCTCTTCAAAAAAGGAGAGGCTTGGTGACACATGGTGGCAGCAGATCCCCAGACAAGCAGTGCTTCAGCTCTAGGGCCAATCCAGGACCACAATGCCTGGCTGCAAATCACCTCATGGATCCCTCAGTGCAGAGGTGGCTGATACCTGCATGGACAACATCTAGCTCACAGTGAGTCACGGCTTTGAGCCCTATGAGGGGCTGCAGTAATTTTGCTCAAGACACACCCTTAATGAGGCCCCCACCAAGGAAGCCAGATGAGATAACAAGATAATGTGAACTTTTTTTTTTTCCCAAGACCCATAAAAAAAATCTGAATGTTTGTTGTCATGACTTATTAGATTTGAGTCTGGTAGGTACCCTGAGTAAAAAACACTCTTGGTTTGGACAACAGTGGGAAGGATTTGGTATGTGATATATCCCACCATCAATGTCTTGGGATCATGCAGGTACCTAGGGTTTTAAAAATGCTGCATTTTAAAATTTGCCTGTCATTTTCCACTGCATGTACATTTAGCTAAATCTCACAGGAATTCAGAGACACACTAGAAATGTCAATATTGTTTTTTCCTGAAGAGGCTACTGAAGGTGTCTGGGGAGCGAAAGGAAGGACTGTAGGCATACCGGTAGCTCCAGTCTAAGCTAGCATGCAACAGCAATGCCACACAACTCTCCAGAAGGAGCTGTGTGTCACAGGGCCACGCACATAACAGAACTCTGCTGCCTCCCTTGGGACCTTTCATGATGAAAAGGGTTAGAGAAATATTGCTGTCTAGGCATCTGAGCAGCTTCCACACAGAGAAGACTAAAACCACAATAATCAACAAAGTCTCCCGTCAGCTCCCTCAAGGAGGAAGGGAGAGCCCCTGCAAAAGCTATTTTCAGTGTCCTTCTGGGAGACAAGTGTGAGCCCGTGAAGGGAGGCAGCAAAAGAGCGGGCAGGGAGAGCTAAAGCAAAGGCAGCGCGGGATCCCACCGCACTTACCACTGATAGAGCTGCAGAGGGGGCCAGAGCCACATGTAGACAAAATGGGGTCAGAGACGCCACTGCAGAGGACGGTGGGGGAATTGGGTGTCGATGTGGGCGAGCTTGGTGTGGACAGTCCCAGCCGCTCTGCTAATATGGTGGAACCTGGACAATGAGAAAAGAAACCTAGTTACTTTTTAAAATTGGGGCTGATGAGGCACTGAGAGTATGTGGTAGGGGATGAAGCTCAGCACTTGTCAGAATTTGTGTCTCATCAGCACGAAATCTAGGGATAAAGAGAAAAAGGAAAAAAAAAAATTAAAAAAAAAATCAGATGCCTTTTTAATGCTAGCAGCTGGTCCCGAGGAGACATGAAGCTCCCACAGCCCCTGAAATTTGCTGGAGCTCCTTTAGGCAGCATTACCCTTTGTTTCTGCCCTTAAACGTGTCTGAAGTAATTAAATACAGTTAGTTTTGTTATGATTTCATGCTCACATGCAGCTTCAGCACTATATCCAGTGATGGGCTTGTAGCTAGCAGAGGACACAGCTTACAGTAGGGTAGGCTGGACTCCAGCAGAAGACCGTATCACCTTGTCAAAACACTCTTCACTATCCCAGCACAAAACTGCACCATTCCAGGCTCTGAAAAATTCATGCAAAGTCACTCAGGGACTTCCCAGAGACAAACACAAGGGTTTGGCAACCAGGAAAACTTCACTCTGCCTCTTTTGTAGGGTGGTTTCTGTCACAGGCAAGAATAAGCCAACAAAATGGCATTTAGCTCTGGGATGAACAAGGACACCTCTCTCCTAATTTAGGAACATTTTTCTCCACTCCTTGCATGTCTGGATATCAAGACCCTTCTAGGTGTCCCCAGCTCTGTTACCTCCTGCCAGCTCTACCCCACAGCCTGCTCGGTCCCATCCTGTCCTCTCCGCCCCAATCTCGGCCTCCTTTTTCTGCTATTATAACAAGTATCTTCAAGCCCCTTCCAGAAGGGGGGGGAAAAAAATTGGAATACTTAAAACTCCAGCTGCTGTGTCATTGTTAACAATGCAGCCGAGTCTGCAGTAAGGCAGTGGTGTGACACTAGAATACGTGTGCATGAACCAAGGTATGGTTTCTTGGTGGTAAAAGCTAGTTTGCCTACAGTTTTAAAATTTCTAGTTCCCCAGTTGAGAAGACAAACAGGGTTAACTCCAAATCAGAATTAAAATGCTAAGATTTCTTCATGTTACCATATAAGGAGCCAAGAGACACATAGGGCTTGGATCCACAGTGTCCTTGATGAGTCGGAGGCTACTCTCCAGAGAAAAAGGAGGTCAGGCAAACCCCATGCACCACAAAGGTCCTTTGGTTCCTATTTGTAGGGAGGCTACCAAGCCAAGGAGGACCAAACCTGGGAAAGCAGAGACTGCAACTGCCAACTGTGGGTTATGCAAAAAAAAAAAAA
>WEIS01052369.1:22457-48499 GCA_013389965.1 Todus mexicanus
AAAAGAAGCATAGCAGTGGCTGATGCTGGATTCTCCTGCCCTTTATAGCAGAGCAAGTTTGAGCAGTTTAAGTACGGCAGAGGGACTGAGGAAGGCTCATGTTTTGGTTGAAATCTGTTCTGAGCACCGCATATGGGAGAAGCAGCAATTAATTTCAGCATTCAGTCCCTCAGTTTTACCCCTCTTTGAATGAGGATCGCCTTGCTCACAGGCACAATCAGAAGTTGAATTAGCCTCCATAAAGGGATCTGGGGCCTTCATGCTGGAGATGCTGTAAAGAAGCACTTTCTTTATCACGCAGATGGAAGCTGAGGCTGGAGTTTAGCTCAGTAAATATGCAAAGAGAGTGACGCAGCCTCTAATGACAGCCACTAGCAATAGCCCTTCGCCTCCAATCTGACAGATGACCATAGCAGAAAACTTGCCCTGTGGGTAACACACTCTGTAAACAGGTCCAGCAGAGGCACAGATTTCAGCTTGTTCACTGCACACAGAACAAATATGAACATTGAGCAGCTGAACAAGTTTTTCAAGCCTTTCCCTCGCTTCCCTGCAGCCTGGGGACATTTCTTCCATTCGCCTGACACACAGCACATTGCATTTCTAACACCAATATGGTCATTTCATTAAATGCAAAATAAAGACTATTAGGAGCATTTTTCTTCCTGGACTAAGAAGAGAATTTGGAGGTGTCACAGAGTATGAACTGATGAAGCATGCTGGCAGCAGTGCAAATGCCCTTTCCACAGCACAAGGAGAGCTCATCAGTGCAGGAACTGCAGTCTTGTCTGGTTGTAGCTGGTTCGAGTCCCAAAATGGCCTTACCCAAGACCCAAGAGCCAGCACACACCTTCTCAATTCTTTCTCCTAACACAAGGCGCAGCTCTTGACTTTTCTCCAGCATAAGTATAGAGCTTTGTTTAAAACAATCTGAGTTCCCTACCAGACAAGACACTCTTCTCCCATGGTGACAGAATAATCAACATAAGACACGTTACTCACGCTGCTAATATATTGCTGGATGGTGTGCAGATACCATGACAAGGAGCATGGAATGAGATCATGTGCAGGGTGGAATAAGTGTGGCCAGCTTGGCTTAACTAAAACCAGATACATGTGCTCAAGGCTCATTGTGTGCAGAGAGCTCCCACCAAGAGCTAGCTTTCAAACGATGACTTAAAAAAAAATTAAATCATTCTAAATAAATCAATATAAACATTCTTTCTCTCTCCAAATCCCCCAGATAAACTGTCTCTGCTGCTAACTTGTCTCATGCTTGATCTCAAACATGCTGAACACACTGGAATCACCTTTAAATTCCATTTGCTGTTTTATCTTTCCTAAGACTAATTATTAGAAATATATAGTGCAGATTGACTCCCCACACTTCTGTCATCACTCTGGAAGAGATGCAAATAAATGAACCTGTATGCCCATCCACAAAAGGAAAGAAAGTATTATATTTTCAGTAAAAGAAGAGTATTACGGTGGAATGTATAGACAGCATCATGTCAGAAAAGGTTGCTAGTATGCTAAAGGTTTGTAATTATGAATGGTCTTGCCAAACTGGAAATAGGATCAAAACCAAATGGGATGGTATTCAACACAATCAACTGCAAAATGCAGCAATTAAGCAGAGGTAATCAGCTACCCACCTACAGAACAGGGAATTCATCCATTCAATTAGAAATGCAGCTGTCCTACAGGAAAAGGCCTGAGGATGGCTGGAGGTCACTAGATGATCATAAGTCCAAAATGCCATCCTGTTATAGAAAGATTGCACCAATCCAGGGTCACGTGAGGCTGGTTAAGGACTGGAGCAGAAGGCCTGGAGACACTGTGGTATTTCTGTCCCTGGAAATGCTCAAAACCCAACCGGACATGGTCTTATGCTAACTTGGAAGTTAGCCCTGCTTTGAGAAGGAGGTTGGATTAGGTAATTCCCAGGGGTCCCTTCCAACCTAAAATGTTGTATGATTCTATGATTTTTAGATGGTAACATTTTCACATGGCTGCTAAAAAGAGAGAAGAAACAGTATGTTATTTGTGAGAGTTCTGGATAAGACAACAAATCACGGGTTCAGCCTCCTAAGATATTCAGGTTAGACATTACATAGACAGGGAAGCACTGTAAAGCAATCAGACTTCCTAGAGAGACTATGGTATCTCCATCATTAGAGCTCTTTAAGAACAGAAAGGTGAGGTAGGTAGTCTCTTGGGATTCTATCCAGCATTTATGGGTTTTATGAGAGCAGTTATATTTATCCATAATTGCCCTTTTATAGAACGTCCTAACTGTGACCAAAATACAGCAGCTGTGGCTGTCAGATGCTTTTGGCTCTCTTTGTCTATTGTGGTGAGCAGGGTGGTTTCCCAGAGCATTGCAATACACTCCCAGGGGATATCTCCTAAGGCTGTCCCAACTTTTAAGTATCTGTCTTAATGGCAGCTGTCTGCAGAAAGCCATACTGCTGAAGGAGTTACGTTGGTAAGAAGGCTAGATACAAAGTCAATACTCCCTAAAAATACAGAAAATTTTCAATTAACTCTGTCTCTTAATTAATTTATATAAATATCACTTTCTTTCTCATAACAAAGTGATTATGTTGACCTGCTTATTACTGTGCAGGCCACAAAGAGAGAATCAGAAAACAGCCATAACAACAAAACTAGGTGGGAAGAACAGTGTGCTGTCTACATTCTCATTCTGAATATGTTTAAAGGTACTTACTATGATGCAAGTAAATCCCTAGGGCACCTCTGTGGCCTGGAGCAGGGAGCAGCTGCCACGAATCTGTTCTGCAGCTATTCCCAACCCATTGCTAGCAAGTAGTATATTAATACTCCCGGATTCAAACTACAGTTGAGATGGAGAGAAAAGCAGAGTAACACCAAAGAACATGTTGCTTCCTTAAAGTGCCACTTTATGATGTTCACAACACATTTCTTAATCTGGTATCTATTCCTGAGAGACGCGATAGAGAGGCAGGGCCATTCCTGGGACTCAGATAATGCCAACAGGCTGAACTCCATCAGATTACCAAAACCTCCATCAAACAGTGAAAGGTACTCTGTAACTTCTTGGCATTTGACCATTTCCTCATTCTGTCCCAGTGTGGGGATGAGTGTTCACATTCATAAGGAGACAAAAGCAACACAACTCATTTTACTAAATCTCTGTCTCACTCTCTTATCACATTCCCCCTCTTAATTAAGTTCAACATTATATAGTCCCATTGCACTTTTTTACATCTTAACCCAAAGGGCCTGGAAGCACAAGGTTCCTGTCAGAGCACTGGAACTGTGCTTGTGGAAGCCTGGCAGAAATCAGGCTCCACAGGCTGAAAATGTCTGCGGCTTTGAAGTGGAAATGCAGTATTGCATAGTTTGGAGACTCTGCTTTCAAGGTAGAAAAGACACAAATGAGCAATACCCAGTGTTTGCCAGCTGCAAACAGGAATGAATATCATGATTTCTGCCCCTAAAAAGCTTTCTTGAAATGCCAAACACCATCTCGGGTGATTCGCTCACCTTCCGCTATTTGCATTACCTGTCTAGGCTCTTAATGACTATTTCACAAGCATTTTAAAAATAATGCATAACCACTCAGTCTGCACTCCAGAGCTATCCTTTTTTCCCCTTTGGACCCACCCAACTTAAACTTTGTTTTTCCTGGCTTACAGGATGCTGTCAGTAAATGCCCACTACTGTCCAACTCACAGTTCATGTAGTTTAATCATCTTTATCTTTGTAATGGGCTTTCCATCCCCATCCCCATCCTAAGGTCTATACCAGGATCTTAACTAAACATTGTATCTAAAAGACAAAATATGTAAGATTCCTGCCAGTTCCAGGGAAGTTAGTCTTATGCAATATACTGACTTGTCTGTATGCTGAGTATTATGAGGAGCACACTGACAGACCCTTCTCTTTTCAAAACGTATTTGCTGCATAAGTAGGACAGCTAATAAAGATTAGATAATTACCTAAGTAATCACAGATTTTCAGTGTTGTTCCATCCATCCATAGGTCCCAGAGCTTCCAGCACACAGTGGAAAAGATTAGAACAGCTGCTGAAATCTGGCTGCAGCCTTCATCTGGCATATTTAAGGGTGCTCAAGAGAACTGTGCACTTCTCATACATTTTTAGTTCAGTGAGCACTGGGCACCTGACAGTCATAGTCATTTAGCTGCCTTTCAAAACTCTTAACATGATTTCCCTTTGCTAGGAGCCAGATATTTAATTCCCCTATCTCAAAACCTGCTCCATATCCATTTTCACATTTAACACTCTCACTGTATCAGGACCATTGATTTTATTATCTAAATAAGATGAAAGTTCTTTCAAAAATCTGGCACAATTGTGGGTACTGAGCTCATGTGAACATCTGCCTAAGGAGGTCTATCCCATAACACGAGTTCCTGCAGTGTGAGTGGGCCCTGATGTTATTAAGACTGAACACTATAGTAACTTAACCCTGTAAGAGTCATATCTTTGCTTAATCTACCACCGATCTTTGGCTTTATATTAACCACTTGTATGTGTATGCCCGTGATAAATAATGACACGCAAGACTGGGACTTCACTTTTGTTCCTTACCATTTTTTTACTGAAAAATCTGCTATATAAGTTTGTTGGGTTTTTTTCTGGCCATGGATGTAGCTTGGGTAGAACTTTTTCACTTTACTTTCACAGAATCACAGAATTATTGAGGCTGGAAAAGACCTCTGGGATCATCGAGTCCAGCCTATGACCTAACACCACCACATCAGCTCCACCATGCCACTATGTGCAGCATCCAATCTTTTCTTAAACACCTCCAGGGATGGCGACTCCACCCCCTCCCTGGCCAGTCCATTCCAGTGTTTTATAACCCTTTCTGTGACGAAGTGCTTCCCAACATCCAACCTAAACCTCCCCTGGTGCAGCTTCAGGCTGTGCCCTCTCATCCTATCACTAATTGTCTGGAAGAAGAGTCTGGCCCCTGCCTGACTACAACTTCCCTTCGGGTAGTTGTAGAGAGGGAGAAGGTCCCCCCTGAGTCTCCTCTTCTCCAGGCTGAACACCCCCAGCTCCCTCAGCCTCTCCTCATACGACTTCCCTTCCAGTCCCTTCCCCAGTCTCGTCACTCTCCTCTGGACCCGCTCCAGCACCTCAATGTCTTTCTTGAAGTGAGGGGCCCAGACCTGCACATAGTGCTTGAGGTGAGACCTCCCCAGTGCTGAGTACAAGAGCAGAATTCCATCCCTAGTCCTGCTGGCCACACTATTCCTGATACAGGCCAAGATGCCGTTGGCCTTCTGTGCCCCCTGGGCACAGCTGGCTCATGTTCAGCTGGCTGTCAACCAGCACTCCCAGGTCCCTCTCTGCCGGGCTGCTCTCCAACCACTCATCAATCAGTCTGTAGCAATACATGAGATACATTTCTCCTCTATTCATCCACCTATTTGAGAAAAAGGTAAAGATATACTTTGAATTACTAGAGAACACAGAATGGTGGATTTACACAGCTCTTTCATGTGTTACAAGAGCAAAAGCCCACATTAAAGATGCAGTGGGGAATGCGGAACAGTACACTAAATGTGTATTCTCCTGACCTCGCAGTCTAGTGGCAAGATACAGTGTGCTGAGATCTCCTGGGTTCCTTCCTCTGTGATCTCCCAGTAAGATGGAGATTCTGCCTTTGGATGTTCCCCAGGCAGATGTCAGATTAACATCTCTCCCTTGACACCGATACCAGAAATCCTGGTATTCCATCTGTGGCACATCCACTAAAAGGTGGGTTTTATCAAGACAAGCTTTGCAAAGGCTAAATCCTTCCACATTTTATTTCAGTAACTGGTTTTCACTAATGATGTTCCACTAGATGTAGAGAATGCTGCAAATATGAACCACAGTTTCAGCAAGATTGTCTCAATACTCAAATGACAGCACTCCCCACAGCATGCTCTCTGCTCCAAAGAGCAGCCATAGACATTTCTGCACGCTATCACGTTTCCTTGCCTCCAGCCAAGGCTGCAGGAGAGCTATTCCGTCCCTCAGGGCCACTCAGGTCTTGCCCAAGAGGGACTTTTGAATCCATCATGCTAAAACAAAAGGACAAAGCACCTGTTGCTGCCTGGGCACATGGTAGTTAAAGATCAACAATGTTAGAGAAGGATGTAAGTATATCCATCACCTTCTGCATGCTATAAAATACACGTATTTACACAGCCATTTGTTATGTTCCCACGGTGATAGGAACAATACTGCACTGACCAGAAACCAGAGTTTCCTTCCCCTTGGGCTCAATGTTTTCTGGCCAACCACACTCTCATAGCCCAGCCTCTGTGCTGCAGCTCATCTCTCAGGTAACTGACATCAGTTGATGATGCATGGGGTCTTTTTGCATTCAAGTGTTTCCTGAAGGACTTAAAAACTGTTCTGAATAGAAGAATATTACATTTTGTTCCTTACAAGCCCATGAAAACAGAATGCATTTTGCATTATGTTACAGAAATGTCAAATAGGTCAAAAAGCAGCCTGGCAGAGTTTGCATGCAAAACTATACGGCCTGTGTTTGCAGATGGGTGTCAGACAACCACTGTTCAGGGAAGTAAAAGTTAGATCCAAACCAAATAGAGCACAACAGATAAGACTTTCATCTGGATCAGAAGTTTACTTTATGGCTTCACTGAGGCATTGCTGTCTGCTGTGTCCAGAATGGCAGCAGGGCAACAGCACATCTATTACCCTCACAAAGACATATGCACACTCCAGCTAAGCAGGAGAAAGATGAAAGCTCCAGAGACCACAGAAGGTTTTGATTCAGCAACTCTCACAGCCCAAGCCCAATGTGCTGCCTGAAAGGAATGAACACATAGCATATTTACAGGGTATCTTTCCTGACCTGACAGGTAAAGTTCAGAAGTTACTCAGCACTTCATCCTGCAACATCCTAAGGGCATGGACACAGTGTAATGAATGTCTAAAGTGAAAGATCCCCTAATGGGGCTCCATTTCTCAACCTGAGAAATACTAGACCAACAAAGCACGCGGACAGATGCTTGGATCAAGAAGAGGCAAAAAAAGAAGCCTGGATTAAGTAGCTGTACTACAAGAAAAATGAGAGTTGGAGCTTTCAGCTTGTTTAAGAAAAACAAGCCAAAAAGCCCTCTAAAAGATCACAGATATTAATTACCCTGACCAAAATTGTGCTGTCCAGATCTATCCCAAAGAGGCCATTTGGCTCAGAGTACCTGGGAGACCACAGCAAAAGTAGACCTGATAGCAAAAAGAAAATCACTGCTTAAGTCAGCACCTCCAAGTTCTGTGCTTCTCCAGGAGGGACACGTATAAATAAGGTGGTAGGGGCATACAGGAAACAAATATTTCCACTTTTCTTGGCCAGCACTGCTCTGAATTTCTCTGCTGGATGAAAAGGCATCTGACAAAGAAGGAAAGGAGAGTTTAGTCTGCTATGTCACTCTCAGTAATCAGAATAACTAACTCATGCCAATGTTAGTTCAAAGAACAGGCAGATATTATCTGCCCTGACAGACAAGTTGCAATTCAAAGATGTTGGTACATGATCTCATATTCTGTACATTCACTGTAGTCAGGCAAAGGTGTTAGGAGACAAGGGAGATCTATACATCGCTTTCTGTGAACATCTCACTGCAACCAGGGATAGTTTATTATCCTAGTGATGGTAATCATTTCTGCTCTTCTAGAGGAGATGATGAGACATTTGCAAGCCCTATGGCTGTCACTTGGAGGATGTGCGCTTGCTTTTCACAGCCTTTACCCAGATACTGGCTGATACCTCAGCACACAGGCCAATGCTCACTCACCCATGGCAAGTGTAACAACTTCCTCTGGTAAACCATTGCTCTGTGTCACCTAAGCAAGACACTACTCTGTGCACCCATGAAACTGCAACTCTTTCCAGTTGGTCCCTCAGGATAAGGGCTCTATTGCAACATCATCAGCACTACCATGGCTGCTAAGCTTGACCACCAGTAAGAGTCCTAATGGGCACGGCTTTGAGTAGGCCGGCCTGTAATGGGATTGACTGCAGTTTTCCTCTACACGCTGACAGTGAGGCCACTTCAGATCAAATTTCACTGTTGACTTAAAGACCCCTTTGCCAGCACCTTTCATCCCACAGTACTCTGCCAAACCAACTCTCAGTTTGGTCCTTTGCCAACCACTGTTGTTAAGAGATTCCCAAGGAACCAGGGATTCATAGTTGTTCTATCTGCAAGGCCCTGGTTAGCTCTTCCTCACCTGCTCAGTTTTGAGCCTATTGACCAATTTCAAGCGAGTCTAAAAGAAGGACGAAAACCTCAGCAACAACTGATTTCTAACTATTTTGCAATAGGCAGCTAAGTAGGAGCCCCAGCTCATATGCCCATGGTAAAAGAGGCAGGAGAGCTCAGCTCACACACCCTGCAATTATCCCACAAGGATGTCAATGTAGACTTAACTACACCAAAATCCGTTTGGCTCTTGGGTTGTTTTTTTCAGGACTAATTCTGGCTCTTGGATAGAAGGGACAAAAAGAAGGTGGCAAGTTGGCTTCATTAGTATGACTGTTGATGGAATATGTTATTTCATTGCTCAAAAGAAAACTTCAATAGTACTGGAAAGGATGAAATTCACAAGGGAAAACACACACAAAAAACCCCAAAACAACCAAACCAAAATAAAGGAGACAAAGGAAGATGTTTTACATACTGGTGATCCACTCTGAGACAAAAGAAAATTAAAGAATATCCCCAACCATTTGGATACCCAAATACAAAATATATAAACTTACTGCTATGACAGCTCCTCCAGACATGAGTCATACAGTTTAAAACCTCATGGGGTCAATCAATTTAACTTTATAAATGAGTTACACCACCAAAACTAGACCAAAACCAGACCAATGTATCCAGACTGCCTCATTGCAACCTTTCAGAGCTGTCGATAAAATTGTGTGTGAGCTGAAATGCTTACCAGCAAAAGCTGAAAACAGTAAATCAAATTTAATAGGCTGGTTTTGTCAACTGTGCAGGAATGATGCCCGGAAAAAACTCACAACCCAAGCCTGAACAAATGGAATTCCTAAAGGATATGTAAAGACTGTTTCATTTCTACATGTCTAATGATCAGGGTTTCTGTTTGGTTGTCTCTATGTGCATAACACACAGAATTTCTGAATTAGGACCATCACTTTACACGTAAAATATTTAGAAGGGTTTCCAACCCTGACAAAAAGATCTACTGCCTCCTTCAATAGCTGGTTCCTGCAGTTAATTACCCTCACTTATGTTTAATTTAAATTTGTGTCCCTTCATTTTCCAGCAGCTTGATATTTTTTATGCTATTATCTGCTACATTAAAGTGCCCTCCTCTTTCATTTATCTTCCCTGTGTTGTCTTTTAACTTTCTCTTTGCAACAAATCGACATACTTCCACCTCCCGCTACAGATGACTGTAGTCTCTCACCATGCTATAGAGGTGATTTGGTTTAATTTTTTTCCCCTGTTCTACGGTGACATAAGGAAAGATAATAATTCCAGCCTTGTCTGTATTTTCTACTTTTTAAATTTCTTCTACAGCAAATATATTGCCAATATATGACGCCAGGTTGGTAAGATGGAAACAGAAGTCAAAATTTGTCACTTTCAAATCAAACCCCCATAGCCCTCCTTTCCTATGGAGTTCTGTAACACCATCAGCCTGTGTTGAGATGGTCTCCCCTGATACTTAGATTAGGAAATAAATGTTGTATCCACAACACTGCAGAATAACTGCAGCCAGCAAATGTCAGCTTCTACGGTAAAGCCACAAGCCAGGAGAGACCTTAGCTTGGTCCTGCTTTGGGTCAGGATCAAAAAAATAATCTCAAGGCATCAAATGTAGTATCCAGTGATCCACACTCTCTCTAGGTGCAAGAGTGACATTGCTGCTCTCCATCTTCTCCATCCTTCAAATCAAACAGAAAATCTGGAGTTGCAAGTGCAGCAACTTTAATTTCATTTTACAGTTGGCTGTAGTGCTGATGTTCCCTTAACACTGCATAACATTGCTTTGATTAATCTAATAATACTATGTCCCCAGAAATAGAATAACATCTGCTATTTAAGATAGGTTTGGTACAATTATGCCTCTTGCAGTATTTGTGTCTCATTTCTTTCAAGGATATGGAACTTCACTTTTTCTATTAAAACTAGAAAAAAATGACTATAAACATGTCTTCTCTTGTGATATAAAGCTCAAACTACAGAAGATAGATCACACAAAATTACTCGTTTGCATTCTGAAGATGGAGCTTGTCATTAGAAAGATGAACACTTTATATTCTTCTTACATTTTCTAATATTATGACAGATATTATGGCAAGCACTGTAATCCATTCCGCTGCAGTGCAAACATTGTGCATCACTTCCCTAACAACATGGCAAAAGCTAGAGATGGGAGTTCATTATTTTTGTTGTTTTCTGTCAGGATATTGCTCACCCATATAATTACTGCAGTCAGAGATGTTCAGTATTGGGACAGCACCAGTGCTCTTCCATGGGCAGTTGCACTGTACTGATATTGTACTGATATTGGGACTGTATTGCTCCCAGTATTGTTACTGGTCTGAAAATCTTTCTTTATTTGTATTTTAATACATGCAAGTTCCAATTTCATAGGTTTTAACTGGGAGACATAGATAAAGCTGTACACTCAGTAGGGTCCTACCCTTTCCTTGACGAGAGGCAAGGTCAGTAAGTCCAGTTCTTTTCACTTACATCTCACTTAAGAATAAGCCGTTTTCAGCTTCTCTTCCAGCAAACACGGCCAGAAAAGTCTGTTACAAGCTCATAAATACAGAAAGTGAGGGGGTTTCCAACTCAGCAGACTTAATTTAATGGATCCCAACACAAATTTATCTAAAACATGCACTGGTAGTGTACTGGTTCAGGCTGAAATTGTGGGTAGGCAGGAAGGACATACACAGGGTATGTGCAGCAGGAAGATTGCTCATGATGCAGGAGTCCAAGTCTGTGCTCTATTGAATTCTGTATCAGGATGTGACTCTGTCCCGCTCGTGAGACCCCTCCTCGCTGCCCTGTCCCAGGACCGACTGCAAGCAGGCTATTCACTCTGTGCAAAACTGCCAGAATTCGTGATCTTGTATGAAAGGAAGCACTGGTTGATGACTTAGTTTTACCAACAGCTCGATGACCTGAGGATGTTTTCTTTCTAACATACACAGGAGCATTTAATCTTCTATTTTACTGGGATCTGTTCAACTTCACCTACCATTATTGCAATGACATGCTGGTGGAGAGCAGAGCTAGCCATGGATTATGTACAGTACCCACAGCAAATGTAATCAGGCTGAATTATCAGAGATTGAGTCTTGGGATCCTGGAAATAAATTGCAGTATTACATCTGTCATCTGTGAGCCACAAAACACTCACAGCATAGGCCCATGGTCAACTTTAAGTGAATTATATAGGGCAGTTCAAACTGTGATTAAGGTGAACTGAACACTGCAGACAGATGTGTGTGTTCACCATAATTTATCTTAAAATCCTAAAAAAGGAGGTGTTGGTTGGCTTTTGGGTTTGTTCTCAGTGGTTTCTCTTTTTTCCTGTTGGGTAAGAGGGACATTTGAATAATGAGGATTTGAAGCAAAAAGGAATTTAAGTATATTCATATTATATGAATATAATAGGACAAACAACAAAGGAACATTTTAAAATCATCTCCAGTTAGAAGAATACTGGAATTTCTGACACTGACACCAGCAGAACCATGGTATGATCCAAATTCACGGCCAAACACATTCTACACTTGTGTTGAATGCACACACACACAAAAAAGTAAATTTGATCCTGATCAAACACTATTTCAAAGCTTTTCCCTCCTCACCTTCAAAACATGATTTTCAGCACCTAAATTAAGTACTTCAGCTAACAGAGCTTAAAAACAGAGCAAAATTATCAAGAAAAAGAGGCCAGTTCTTCAGAGGTCCATCAACCTGTATGAGCTACACCACCTTAAACAGGGCATGGAAACCCCTCTCGTGTTGCGCTGGTCAGTGTCACACTCTGTGCACCTCCAGGATCATGAAGAACAAGGCTTCCTCACTGCTTGCCAGCCTGCCTCTCACACACACATCTGGGGAAAGCACGGAGACTGCTCTTTTGGGGACTCAGTCACACCAGACAGCTAACACACAGAAAAGGTCATCGGAGTTCATTTTCCCTGTGGACTATGCCCTACATTAGCTCAGCCCAAAGCATCTTTCCTCCCCCTTCCCTGCTTCTCCTAGGTCAGTGGTGACTCATCTGTACTTTAATGAAGGTCTCTGAGGCTTAATTCATTATCTGAAAAGAGCTTTGAGACCATCAAGTGAAGGACGCTAGAGAAGTGCAAAGAGGTAAGTCTTGTAACTCATATCCATGTGCTACGTATGTGCCTTTGTATATTTTTCTTTCCTTTTATAAAACCAAAATTTATACCTGACCCTAGTGCAGGGAGGGAGTCATTCATTCCCTCCACCCTTCCCCAATGTTGTGTTCCCCCCCGACCTTGCAGCTTTCTTTGTGAGGTTTATAAAAAGGACATAAAACATACCCAACAATCGAATTTGCATGACTGCGCCATGTAAAACGAAGAACATCCAGAGGGGTTGGGAACAGTCCACGCAGACCTGCATGCCAGTGCTGGCACCGTTGTGACTCAAGTGCAGCTCACCATCCGAATTCACCATAAACCCCAGGATGTCTCCACTCTGGAGGGGCACCACGACACGGCAAATGGCCCAGAACTCCTTTCGGTCGACCAAGGACTCGGGGTTATAGGGGAGGTCACTGGGACGCAAGGTGCTAGGGTCACAGGATGTCACCCCATAGGACAACGTCCCCGTGCGCACGGTGTTGGACTTGTTGATTTTGACGAAAATGGTTTCATTGATTCGAAGGGGTCTGCTGGTGAAAACCAAAGTCCTCTCCTCCCGAGCATGCTCCAGACGGGCCACGGTTTGGTCATCAAGGATTTTGACATGGGGTCCCCGGAGGTGGTGGAAGCGAAGGTCACTCTCCAGCTGTGAAGGGAGAAGGTGAGAGTGCTGGGAGTTGAGGGAGTTCTGCGGGATGGGACATGTGGTTGCTGTCACGTGGAAGGTCTCCTCCTGCAGATTGAGGTCGCACAGGCTGACTGAGAGGCGTGTGTCCTCTGTGTCCCGCCGCAGCGAGGGACGGCGGATGGCAGTGAAGGAGCGGGGCCGCAGGCAGTCGGGAGGAATGATTTCACTATCTGCAGGGAGAGAGAAAACAAAAAAGGGGTCACTTCAGAGAAAGTGAAAATGTCCAGGGGTTTCCAAATCGCTATTGGTTTGGCTGGTATGTTTAAAAGGGAAAATCTGCGATCTGCTGCCATTAATAAATTTTCCCCTTTAAAATATGGAAGCAGAGTATCATAAAACGTATCTGCAATCGATTGCTGCTCTTGTAATTTCCCACCAGCTTCAACATTTTCAGCTTCTGAACAGGCAGACTCAAAATCAATAGAAAGAATTGACCAGGGGAGACTCTCCTTGGAACAGGGATGCAGGGGGTAAGTATCTGAAATACACCCTGGTTGTACCAATCAATATCTATGCAGGCTCCAAGTTTTCATGCCCTCTTTATTGTCTTCAGTAATTCTCATAACTCTGGGAAATAAATATCTATCTACACATTTTCTTTTTTTTTTTAAAGCAAATGTTACTTTCAGTTCTAATTTATTTATCATCATATGAAATTTAATTTCTATTCCTGTATATAATTAATCATCAGTGTTCTGGTGCTCACTGCAAACCAGTACAGATACAGATTTCACAGTGCAGAACTTGGGAATATGCAGTTTTCTATAAATAACATACAATAATTTATTATCTCCAAGCCAAGTAATTAAAAATCAAATCCAGGGATATATGATAAAAAAAGATGATGCTTACACATTCAAATCCACCAGTGGAAGCAGAATTGCACCTTATCCTCTTTAAGTCTCACCTGCTGTTTCAAGAGCTAACTGTCAATTTATTTGGTTCTTTTCCTAAGGAACATAATTACCTGCTTTTAATGCCTAAATTACTTTTATTTAACTTAGCTATATTGTTGCCATAGAAATTTTAAAGAGCAATATACTGAGGAAAAAAATTTGTAACAGGTTACAGAAGTAAGCTGAGGCAATGTAAAGATTCATATATAGGCCTGACTTTCTGAACTCTGAGAAGCCCACAGCATTAAGAGACTATTCACTGTGAGAAAATTGAGCATGTGAGTAAATCTCCACAGCCGCTGTAATAAGCTATGACATGTACTGACTGTTCCTCTGAGGGAACTATGCCTGAAGACTGTTGTAGCTTCAAGCCTGGGTCCAAACAGTATGAGGAGGGACCACCCCATACTACACGATCTGCTGCAGGTGGCACAAAGCAACACCACCAGACTCCAGCCTGGGACCTGCCACAAACACAGCACAAGGAGGAACAACAAGAGGTAGCAGAGGAACAGAGATTCATTCCTATCCCACCTGCTAGGCCCTTGCAGTGGGCACTTCTTCCAGTCACATATCCTTTAGATTTTCTTTTACAACAACAGAAGAGAAGGACCTCAGGTTATCTGAGGATTTCCCCAACAGCACGTACCCAGAGTAGCAGCTCTGTACTGGCATGCCAAGGAAAAATGCCAGCTCCTGAATACCCAAATCTCCTGCAATATCTGTGGTCTGACTAACAGCCTTTCCTGCCCTCCTCTTCTGGGAGCCCTGACAAGAGCACACTCACATACAATTTGGCTTTGGTAGAGCTCTTTGCTTTGCTTAAACTGGATTATTCCAGGCTCCTCTTTAAATAAACTGCTATTACAAGGGAAGCGTAGTCTCAAAATAAAAAATGGGCTTTGTTTCTCATATTTGATTTTCCCTGTACAGATATTTCAGCTTCTCTTTCCAGAAGTTAATTAGAGAAAAGGAGGAATAAATAAAATCAGAAATTACCCCAAGTAATCTAGAACTGGGTCGCATTAATGCTTTGCAATATATGGGCTAGCATTTGCATTGCAAGTGGTCCTGCTGGAGCGAATTAGATTTATTTTACCCTCCTTTGGTTAGAAACCTACATAGGAGAACAAATTAATACTGGCAGCTGATGACGACCCTTTGATGTAGGTGAATGGGTAGAGACCTTTCTGAATAGGAACAGAAGGTCCTCTCTATTTTATTCCCTGTAACTATGCGTGTGCAGCCTGGCTGACAACTGTGATGTGTGGGTAGCTTGCAGCCAGGGTTTTGAAACAGCTTGTTTTCCACCAGGATGCTTGCATTTTCCTTTGGCTGCTGGACAAAATATCTTTTTTCATCTCAAAAGAGGTTAAGAGAGATGGAGTTCTGCAGACAAGACACATGGCAGCAATAGCAAACCAGGGTTACGCATCCAACTGTTTTACTTAAATCCATCGGTAGCTCAGATGCCTAGACACTTAAGGAATAAGATATCTCAAGCATATGGGATTGGCTGTGAGACTTAGTTCATGAATGTTTGCAAATACCCATGGAAGAAAGGATTGCAGTTTACTGGTATCTGAAGTGGGTCTGTGAAAATTTAGACATAAGTCTCTAAGAAATGCTTGCCTGCTCCAGGGATCTGTGTTTTCATAAATCACAAAATACCCAAGCCAATGAAGAAAAAAAAAACCAACAAACAATTTCACTGACTATAAAGTAAAACTAAAGTGGAATTCATCTTTTGGGGCAGCAGGTGAGTTGGAAGACATGTGGAATGACTTTGAGCAGTTTCTTTCATCAGAAGATGCCCAGGAATGAGTTTTCTTCCACTAAAGCTTCAGTTGTCGCTTCTTAAACACAGATCATCAAGCTGTTCATGTTGGAGTGGCCCATAACACAGCCTTAGTGCTGCAGAACATTTACAACTGACCTTTAATGCCTACAAAGGGGACTCTCCACGTAGGAGGGCTCAGGTACATTTATATTCGCAGAGAGAAACGTAGAGCACACATCAAAAAGACAGGATGACTTTATGTGACGAGACTGTTAAATACAAAATGGGTCTAACAGCCCATTACCAAGGAGACCACCTGGCTTCAGCCTGAGGAATTTTGGAATCATCTCTTCTTATTAAATATTCAAGGTTATAAAATTTCCTTTATAAGGCAGTTGGCAGTGTTTCTTTGGGAAACATCAACTCGTGAGAGACCTCCTTGGGTGAGAATATACGGACTTGTAAGCGAAGACCACAGCTCTCAATGAGTCACCAGAGTAAGCTTTAACCCAGCTGGTTGGGGTACCACCAGCAAGCTGGCCGTGACCATGGTGGCTCGATGCAGGCTGGCTGCCAGGGTAGCTTTCCAGAGAGGTTTGCTGAGCTCTGCATCAGTGCAGTTATGATGTTAATGCTGGATTTAAAGATTTAGAAGTTTCTAGTAGTAATATAGACATAGCCAAAGCAGAAAGGATCTCTACTAAACACCAATTTTCTGCTTCTCAGTTGGAGAATCTGAGACACTGAATTTCTGTAACAGATGCCCAACTTCGCAAATCCCTTTGTATCTTTTTCTGGCTTTGTTTAAGAACAAAAGTAAGCAGAAGTAATTCATTTAGCAAAGTAGAAAACTAAGGGCACTTAAGCAGTTGTCTTCTTCTGTTTTGTCCTCCTCTTTAGTGGGGTTTATCTGCAAAATTTAGATTTTCAGCAGTTGATTCCTTACACAGAAAATTAACTTCAAGTATCTTCCTTAGACCAGAGGCTTCGAAGCTCTCCATTTTCCTCTTCAGAGGTCATAGAAGAGCCTCCTGTTTCACTCAGTCAATGCAACTGCAGTGACACTTTAAAAGAGCACTTACAAGATGCTGGTGAGCGGCCAGATACAGCTGTAATCACTGCATCCAGAGCAGAAGTATTTCACTACCACCGTTTTTGTGAAACATTGTCAAATCTTTTCTTCTTAAATTCATTTTTTCCTTAAACATGTATAATAACCATAATACGTATTTGTTACAGATATCACATAGCTACATGCACATCCAAACACAAAACACATTTCTAACCATCAACATGCACAGAACAGATCAGCTCCACACAAACCCGAAGAGGCTGTACTGCTGTCAGGCTGCCAAATCATTATTTCCTTCCTCCTTTTCTCTTTCATTTCTGTCTGCTATGGCCTGAAGGCTTGATTTGCCAAGGTCATGAGCAGCCAGTATTCACACACCTGTAAAGGATCTGAGAAAGCAGAGCAAACTCAGTACACACATGCTGAAAACTTGCAGAGTTCAGTATTTAACTGCAAGCTCTGGGGACACAGATCTCTTCCTCTTGATGAGTTTTCTGAGATTGGTGCAATCCTATTGCCTCACATGAATTTCTTCAGAGTATTAGGGCTGCAACCTCTCCAGAATGAGCTATGGAAGATCTAGTATAAATAAACCAATCTTGAGACTTTACTACTACAAAAAAATAACTTAAAAATTGAGGAATCAGACTGATACCTAAGAACCTATCCCTCTTCCAACGACTTTCCCTCCCAGGAGAGAGAAATGCTAACAAGTCAGCCTAGGGATTCTTTGCATCTGAAGAACATTCCTGTCCTCAGCTACTAAGCAAAGAGTAAAAAATTGGTAAGGTTGAAAGGTTGAAATTTTGCTGGCATGCTCCCTCCCTTCCTGCTCAAAGCTTCACGTTTTTCCTTCCTTCTGCTCTTTGCTTTACTTCAAGCAAATACATTACCCTCACTTCACTGGGTAATAGTATTTTTAGTGAGTACTGGTGCTCACTGTATAATTTATGTGGCAAGGTACCCCAGAGGTGCTAAGCTACCAAAGGACATATTGAAATCAGTGGTCCCTACAAGAATATTGTATGTAAATGTACAACAGCAAAAGAATGTATACTGTATTAATCCCACCACGCTGTAGGGACTCCATTCCTACTCAGGAATGCAGATGAAGGCTCCTTTTCCCACACTCAGTGCTATCTGCCACAAAGGGGTTATGCAGGGAGGACAACTGGCCTTCCAACACCTGGAATCTTGCACTGTCTTGTCCATGGTCTACAGCAGACTTACGAAGCTTGGCAAGACATTGACATTGCAGAGAGACGTGTTTGAAATACAAGGTAGATGTACCACGCCGTAAAATAACATTGCACTCAAATGCAATTGGGAAAAGCAACCAGTCATAAGACAAGAAATAAACCTGTTCTTCTGGAAACCTTCTGTCACTCACAGTCTTGTACTCCCCATTGTGGGAGTGCAGGTATTAATCCCAGCTCAGTTGCCTGCCTTGTGAACTCTGCTCATGTTGTGCTGTGGCAATCTCTACTCCTTTTCTAACTCAGTCCTAGCAAGCCGATGTATACTGATGGGGAACTGCCACACTCAGCACAGAGGTAGTCAGAACAATTTCTGTATGTTGTTTGTAGCTCAATTTTTTACGTACTTTAAGGTCACTGAGAACTGAAAATTTGGTAGAATGGAAACAACTTATATTCTCACTTAGCCCTCCTAAAATAGGGATGAAGGTCACTGTAACTGGGGGCAAGGAACAATACACCTGTTGCCAAACACCTTTGGTTACCAGCTCGTCTGATACATGTATGGCACATAGTCTATAGCATCACCTCCAGTAGAAAGAAGAGCACCTGTGACTGTTCTGGGAAGAGAATGACCACTGTGTGGCCCTGGGTTCAAAATCCACCCAAATTAAAGGGCCACTGGAAGCAGACCTTCATGCAGCCTGCTATACTCATGGTGTTAAAGGTGTCCTCACCACCATGGGATGCTCTGCTCTAGGCTCTCCCATTGTCTCCCACGCGTATCTCAACTGTTTTATTGTAGCAGAAGGAGCTAAACAAACAGGAGAGTGAAAACCACCCTTACTTAAAATAAACACAGGAGAAAAACTGAGAAGTGAAGAAAGCCAATGCCACACTCACAGTCATAAAGAGACAAAGATCCACTCACAGAGCATGTACAAAGTGCTCTTGGCCTGCTGGCAATGTGTCTGAGCAGACACTCGTAAAACTATTTGGTTTTCTGCAAACTTCTACTCTCCATGTGAGGTCTGCAGAGGAGGCTGGGCTCTGCCACGCTCAGTGTAACGCTGCAGAGGCCCACGTTCCCAGGCAGATGCTTCTGTTCTGATGCTGCACACAGGTTTTCCCCTCCCCTCCTTGCTTGTTACTGTTAAATCTTTAATTTATATGATCTGAGACCACTCCACTATGTTTATTTATCATAAACCATCAGGTGCCAGAATGCGGCTTCTCAGATCATTCAAAGAAGCCACTTTCAGAGGATTATTGTAGCATGTGGGAGGCAAATGTTTAAAATCCCTCAAAGGAATGATTCAGACTAAAAATCTCCTTTGCCATATACTTAGGAATTCACTTCTATGAAGTACATTTCCCTTTATGAACAATGAAAAATGAAACTTCCTGAGTTATTGCCTCAGATCAACCATTCCCTCTCCTTGAAAACACCCACACCAAATTAAGTAAGTTAGTTAAGTAAATACGTACTTATACAACACCTGCATATGTGCATGTCTCTATTTCATTAACAGTATAAATATCCCATTTCAAATCAAGCTGCTTCCCTCTGCTCTCACTGCTCTGCCTCCTCTCTTTTCACACTCACTCACAGGAACATATGCAAAACTATGGCCAACAGGCAATGTGACTTGCACCAGCCACGTATGTAAGATGCCCAGGCTGCTCTTTAAGAGATAGTAAAATCTGCTCTGGGGCAAGCAGCATCTGAGATCAAGACTCAGCTGCTGGGCTCTGCAGAAGAAGACACTCCTCACCACATAAACAGAAAGGATATATAAATGGTGAGTGGGAGGCAGGAAGAATTAATGTTCTTATTTTATAGACTGAAACCGTGGGATGGAGTAAGCTGTGCAAGAGGATAAGATGACGACTCTGGAAGAGCTCTTAAGTGAAACCTCTTGGAGTTTAGCCCAGCATACAACAAAGCCACTCGGTTTTCCATAGTGCACTCTCTCATTTCCTAACTCTTAATTCAATACCTTATTCTCTACCTGCTGCTCCTCTGCTTCCATGTGTAGTTTGCTCCTCTTGCTTCAAAACTCAACCTAGCTGGGGCTCCTCATCCTTTATGGGATCCCAATGGCCAGTATGGAAACCACTGTTCAAGGATTTCTCCTTCACCAACACACCAGCTTGGTATCACCACACAGTCAGCACAGGGTAAACGTACATTTCATGTGCATTCACATGGTTAAACCAAGAGTTAATGGCTACAGGTAAATTTGTGTGCCATAACCAAGAGGCATCTCAATAGACTCTGCTTTGCTTTGTGTTTGCATTTGCTTGGATAAAAATCGGCATTTCTTTACAAGAATTTCAGGGAGATTGAGAACTAAAGCTATCTGGTTTGCATGATTCAGTTTTGGAAAGGTGATAAAAAAATGGTAGAGAATAAACAGCCGTTTAGTTGTTATCAACTGCTAGGTGTTTGATAAATTTATTGTGCAAATCTGGTGGCTTCCTGTGGCCATTTGGCACAAAATCTTGCTTTGAGGGAATGGTGCCTTTGTACCATTGGGCACAGAGCAGCTGGTGTCCTAAGAGGTGAATCTCAGGAAATCCTTGGGACCTGTCCAGAGTACTTTTCTAAGGATATAAATATCCTTCTTTGGCTTACTGGGTTTATCATGGATTTCTTGTCATGGATTGTCATGCTGTGCCAATTGTACAGCAAAACAAATCTGAAACAAACAAACAAATCTAGGTTAGAGCTCATGGACTGCAAGACTTCAAGTGAAATTGGGCAGCACACAGACAAACTTCCAAGTTAAAATATTCAGAAAGAAAAAATACAAAACAATTTCCCCAAAATTTATGGATTTTCAGCTGCTTTTTAAGCCAGAGTGAACAATTGTGGTTTCCAGGCCAGCTTAGTAATTGATCATCTCCATATTATTCAATAAAATGTAAGGAATGAAAGCAGACAATCTCATACATGAAAAAGACTATAGTTGACAGTACAAAGGTTGAGGACTGACTGACAAATTATAGTTTGGGGACATGTGCTATCTAATAAACGGCTCTAAACCAGTCTGATTCATAACAAGCATTCACATATCTGTAAGCATGTAAAATTGATTTGCACATATGAAGTGGTACAAAGAGCATAACCAGCCTCATGAAATTGAAATAAATTACTGCTTTCCTTAGCAAATATGAATGTTCTCAAAGAGTCTGACAGTAGATTATGAATAACAAACTTCCACATGCGTGTTTCAGTTGTGGGTTTGTTTTCTTTTCCACAAAAGCTGATGCTCATAGAGAGCCTGCAGGGTATTGGCAACATCTGTGTTACAAACACCACATTCTGGGTTTTGTTCAGGAAGGCTTTTCATTCAGGGTAAACTCATGCTCCCCAGCCACTGGTCCTGAAGACTGACAAATGTCCTCCAGGTTGAAGATGTGCTTAACTGCTGCCACAGTCAACTCTGGATAGCAGCACTTCCTTGTCCAATTCCCTTTACTGTGTTTATGGGTGTTCCATTTGATGATTTCTAACTCTCCACAAAGTCAGAAAATATGGCTTGAGCAGAAATCACATGCTTTTGTGGAGACCACCTAATCTCCATTATTCACTCCTTAATCCATCTCCCACTCACACACATGGAGTCTCTGAACTTTACTCCCATCCCAATGCAGTGATTTCCACCTCCGTTGCCTCAGGTCTGCTACACTCCGTGATCAGCTGTTATTATCCCTTTAGAAAACAACAGCAGAACAATCATCACTTTAGGTCCATACTAACATCATTTTAATCTCAGTCCTGCCTCTCTCTGCAGAGTGCCCCACCTTTTCTTTCCATTTCTTCTTACCTTTTTTGCAGCTGGCATGTCTTTTATGACTTGTTTTAACTACCTGTGCAAGAACCTAATTCTCCCTGGAGACTGACAGTTGTCACTTCATCTGATGCTTCCTGATCTTTAAGATGTAAATTTCTCGGTAAGACAGTTTTCTTCTTCTTCTTCTTCTTCATGGGAAATTATGGCAATAATTGCAATTTCTGGTTATCTAATAATTTTATAGACTCTTCTCATGCCCAGTGACTCCAGTGTTTACTTTTAGCACTATTATCCATTTTTACCTTCCTTTCCTCCTAGAAATTTTGACTCTCTTATCTCAGCTATTCAAGTAAGAGAGTAGTTCACCACTGCATGCAGTGCTGACCCTACAACTTTACCTCTGTGTACTGTGTTGCAGATTGCTACAGACTCTCCAAAAACTCTATCTCCAATCCTCTTTATGTTATTGTGCAAGTGTTTCCATAGCATCTCAGTGCTCACAGCCAGCTCCCAAGCTATATCAGACACATCCCTTCATCCCCTGAATCATCTGACAGCAATTTTCTTCAAAACAAGTGCTTTCTTCCTCCTTCCCATCCATCATCCTCCCTCCATGGTATTTATGTATCCTGTATTTATCCTTTTTCACTTGCTTTCATTTTCCCCTGTGTCTTCATGCAGGCATGGAAATGATGACTCCTTCTCCAATTTCTTCCCACGTTTCCCCATAAAAGGCTCCTGCCATCACTGACAGTTTTACAGCCAGTTTCTCAAGGAGAATTCAACCCACCAACAACCATCTTGTCCCTGCCAAGGTCTCCCCAAGTCCAGAATCTTATTCAGCACCATTGCTTACTGAACTGAATTACCACCACTGGGTCATGCCCCTTTTCCTTAGGAAACCCAGAAACGCTGCTGGCAATCAGCTTTCTGAGCTTGCTGCAGTCCTGTCTTGTTTGGAAGAGCTGCCCAAGGCACTGCTAAATGATAAACTGTCTGAGCATCACAAGGATTTGGCTGCCCCACAGTCACCTCACCAACAGGCGCTAAAGCACATTTTCTAGTGAAGACGCAACCTCTGAAGGGTAGTGATATTTAATAATTCAGTCAACTGTCTGAGGAAGAAATAAAATAAATTGGAAAGATACAGTATTTCAAGCTAACCTGCAACAAAGTGCTCAGTTTATCTTACTTGTTTTTACAAAAACAAATAAATACTGGACTGAGAGCTTCTCCAGCTTAGGGCCTGTTTGGAAACCACTGTTTCCATTTTCAAGATTAAAATGTTATTTCAAGACTAAAAATTGAAATACATTATTTTGAACACAGTGAAAGAAAACAGCTAGAGATTGCCAAAAGTGTTTCAATTTTTCAGCCGTGACTAATTAAGTCTATAGATCATCTCTCCTTCTCCAAGTTGGTTCTTCACCTAAAGATCAAACAACTCTATTTCTGAAAGAATGCATATAATGCTATTTCTTCAAAATATTTTAATTCCTTTTATTATCTCTTTCTTGGAGAATTTCCACCCCAGAATCCAGCATGATAAGCTCCCAAAAAATTTCTGACTCATTTTCCACATGTACAAAATGACAGCGCAGCCACTACACCCCATTCATATTCCAGAGCTGATGTGGTCTGTAAGATGTGCTCTCCCAGTTATGCATGGAAACAGTAAATCAAGGCTTTGTTTGATGAGCTTGTTTTAATATAGCACGATTATTGCAGCCTGCACTAATTCAAAAAAGTTCAGCACATGTTTAGGTCTGTTCCATTTCACGACAGCACTTAAACATCCATTTCATCTATACAAGTATTTATATTCTACTGAAGGCAACAGGACAAACACACGAGTATATCAGTAATCTTAAATCAGGGGCACAGGGTAAGGTTTACAAACTACGTTCCACATAATAAGAAAAAAAAAAAAAGTTCTTATGGTAACCTCCACTTTCCACTGCTGTCCCATTACATCGTGCCAGTGGAGTGAACAGCAAAGGAGACAGTAACACTAAGTTAGTCACTCTAGCTGCCATGGCTGGACAAAATTAGGGGGGGAATCAAAGAGAGAGCCAATACTCACTTCTGCCAAGATGCATAATTGAAAAGTTCATCTCTTCAGTAAATTCCTCATATATTCTGCCATGGCAAGCACCCATGGCTTGTAATTTCTTTATGCATTATGCTGATACCTTGAACTAAAGGTACTGAAGAGCTGACTCCTGTTACCAGAGCTCCAACTAACTCCTTAACAAGCAAAAAGACAAATTCTGCTCTCACTTACCCCAAGGGAAAGCTTCAACACCTTGGCTATCAGTAAAGCAAACTTAAATGCGCAGATCATTGGATGTGGCTTCAAAAGGTTTAGACAGAAAGACAGGAGGCTTTTTTAAAGTGGCAGATTGAAAGTATAAACAGGAATCGGCCAGAGGGCCACAGTTTGGCTGCCAGTCAGTGCAGAGCAACCTTGCTGAAACCACAGCATTCACACCAAGAACTAGGTCCAGAGTATGCTGCTGGTTGCTAAATGCAGCTGCAGCCCCAGTAGCCAAACCTTCCTCAGCCCCCTGAGGAAGGGGAGCCAAGGCTTCATTTCCCTAAGGTTTCTGCTCTCCCCACATCCAATCTTCCCACAGGAATGCTTCTTCCTCTTTCTTCCCTTCCTTCTCCCCTCCCCACCCAACATCCTAAGCACAAACAAACCTGGTCCTGCTGGGACCCTGGAAAGAGATGGAGGATGGCCTTGCAGGGAAATTGGATCCTAAAACTGACCAGGCACTGACCACCTCACAGCTTCCCCAGCAAAAGCACTGCACCAGTGAAGCACCAGCTATAAGCATGTCACTGGAGAGATTCCTGACTCCGCAATTTGTTTGTGGTACTACTGGTCTCTTAAGACCTTTCAAGGCGGGGTCGAAAGGTGGATGAGACACAGCCATCTAAAAATACAGTGTCTCTCTTCACTATACGCAGCGTGATTTTCCTTTTGTTCTTTGACCTCTCATTAAGCTCCAATGACAGATGTCTGCCATTTCTCAGCAGCTTCCTTTTGCCACATGATGCCCTCTTCTACTGACAATGCATTTTCACTAGGATTTAACATCTCAGCTTATGCCAAAGGTCACTCTCTCTGACTGACACGCTCTAAACATCTTCCTTAGCTTCTGGTAATATCTTGGCTTTGCACCAGTTTGGCTAGGAATGAGTATCAGTGTTCATTCATCCTCTTGTCCAGTCTCAATTTATTAAACTCCCATGCCTTTATTTTTTCCCTAAATTTCCCTGAGCCCTCGATGCTATACTTCTCTGTTTTGGGTAACAGTTAATCAACCCCCGACTCTTTGATGGTTTGTAAAATGTAAAGTTTAGCTCCAGAACATTGTGAACTAGCTTAGTTTTGGAGATTAGACTGAAATGGGTATAATGAGCAAGAAAAAGAGATAATACAGTAAATTCCTGCAAGAACCTTGTTGGGATCTATATGTACTAGAAAGATGATAACCAATATAGGGGTGATTCTCCCAAACTCAAGACTTTCTCATCCCATAATATTCTTACTTCTCTTCAGCTTCTGCCTCTTTCAGCATCAAAGTTTAAAGCAATATTTGGTGAGAATGTTACTGTGAACCTTTCTGCACATACTCTGAAGTGTTGTAGGGAACTATCAAACCTTTGCTACACAACAATAAGAATTGCTGGGCTTACATCAACTGAAATGTCATCACCACCACCAGTGACTTCTTGCTCAGTCTAAGGAATCTGGGACTGACCACAGGTCTGTCTGGGACCTGGCTATCACAGAGAAAATGATCCCTCTCTCCACAGTGCTCAGTATGGTCCCCCTGTTTCTGGTACTGTAACAGCCTTGACTTAAAAAAATGTATGCTTTATTTTTTTATTTACAATTGGGAATTTTTTCTTTGTTTCCAAGCACAAATGTAGTCCAGTCATCAGAGCAAAAGCCTGGATAATTCACATCAGCATTCATTCTTGCCTGCCACAGGATGGTACTGGGAAGGAGCACAGCTAAAAAACACATTTCTGAAAGGGAGATGAGAAGAAAAAACAGATGACGTGCTCAAATTATCCTAATATCTAAAACAGAGAAGAAAGGGTTGCTACTCGGTGTACTTCTGTTCTGTAACTCTTTTTCATATCAAAGTAAGCATGCGAAAAAAAAAA
>WEIS01052373.1:0-14381 GCA_013389965.1 Todus mexicanus
GTGGCTCAGGGAAGCTTTGGCTCGTACTGGCAGCGGCCGAGCCCACGACACTCGCCGCGTTAACCCGGCTGCTGGGTTTGCCGGGGAGCACGGCGCAGACCCTCACGTTGAATGTTTTGAAACAAACTCAGGTTTCTCTTCCGCGGTTGGCGGCGGCAGTTCGGGGGCTGCCTCCAGCATAACTCACCTCGTTCTTCCGCGCGTGGCGGGACCCCGCGGGTCGGTCTGGGGGGCGGTGGTTGGCTCCCCGGCGCCGGGAGTGGCAGAGCTGCATCGCGGTGGCCTCGTTTGGGGTGGAGGAACCTGCAGCAAACACCAGAGTCACGCTGGGTCTCTCTGCCAGTGCGGTGGGGACGGAGCTTGTCCTGCGGCCGGAGCCCTGGCTTGAAACGCTCGCTGAGGTGGAGTTTGTGGGACGGGGGAAGGTCTCGCTCGGGAGCAGAGCGTGGCCGTGGCCCTCTCTGGCAGAGCTGTGCCGGTCTGCGGGGGCTTCCCCACTGGGGATCAGGGTGTTCAGACCCAAACCTGCATCATCCTCCCTGCTCAGAGGGGGTGGAATCAGGGAATTGTTTGGCTTGGAGGAGACCTTGAAGCTCATGACGCTGCGCTGCTCCCCCACAGGTAGCGGTTCTGAGCTAAGGGCGGAGCCGGGACATTGCTGGAAACGAGGAGAAGGTTTGGGAAGGAGCAGAAGGTGCAGGAGCCGCAGGGTCGGCTCTGGGAGCGGGCAGGGCAGGGCTAGGGTGGGAGGTGAGCGAGCCTCGGGCTGGTTTGCGAGCGCTCAGGGGGCGAGAAGGGAGCAGGAGTTTTTGTGGCCGTATATCCCACAGGATCACGAGGCGCTTTGGGGTCAAGGGGCCTTCACAGGTCATCTCATCCGACCCCCGGTGTATTTAATCTCACACAGCCCAGCGAAGGCGCCGTACGGCTCCGGTAGGCATGGACGGCCCCTGCTGGGTACACAGGGGCACGAGCCGGAGCCCTCGTTAGGCGGCAGGGTGATTGCTGGAGCAGACGAAGGCCGCGGCACCCTGGGCTGCGCTGGAGGCTGCGCGCCGGCCCGCGCGGCACAGCTCAGCGCTGCTCGGCCTGAGGGCTCTCTGCGATTCTTCTGATCGCTTTTGTGCTCGGGGGGATTAATTTCCTCCTCTGTGAGGAGGAAACCCACGTTGGGATTGTGGCACCCTGCCCTCGGCCCGAGCGTGCCCTGGTGCTGCCTCGCCCCGTGCCGCTGGCGATGCCCCAGTGCCCCTCGGCGAGCTCAGGGCTGTCCCGTGCTGCTGAGCCACGCGGGGCTGGGCCTTGCGACCCTAAAATCGATCAATTTTAGCTTTCTGTGCGGTTTTGGTGACAGCAGCGGCAGGAGACTCGCTCAGCAGCGTGGTGGGGATGAGCCCGGTGCTGCTGAGCTTCTGTCTTTGAGAACAAAACCTCCTGGTTCGTTCTGGTTTGGCACCAGCCCCCCGAGCACACCCCGACATCGGCCGTCGGCTTCACCGCGAGGGACGGGTCCCTCACCAGGCTTTGGGTGCTGTGCCTGGGGTGGGCGAGATCCTGCCGAGGTCTGGCCACGGGGCCCCTTTCGCCTTTTCTTCCTTTTCCTCTTTTCCCCCGTTTGTTCCTTTTCCCCCGTTTGTTTCCTTTCCCTGTTTTTCCTTTCCCTCCTTGTTTGTTCCCTTTTCCCCCCCGGTCTGTTCCCTTTTCCCCCCCTGGTCTGTTCCCTTTTCCCNTCTCCCCTTGTCTTCCCCCCGTGTCTCCCCTTGTCCCTGCCCCGTCTCCCCTTTTCCTCCCTTTTCCTCCCTTTTCCCCCTCCTTCTCCCTCAAGCTCTGAGGCAGCAGCCCCTGACCCACTTTCGGGGTGGGCGCTGGGGTGGTGTCTGGCTCAGTTAACCCTTCCCAAAGTCCCCTGGAACCCTTCGAGGGCTTTTGTTGTTTATTTTCCCTCGCAGGAGGCTCGGGAGCCGCAGCTCTGCCTTCGGGCGGCCGCGTTATCCCAGGGCACGGCAGAGCCCGAGATCCCCAGCAGCTGAGTCGCGTCTTTACGCCCTTTCCCAAAGAGTTTGCGAATGTCCCCGTGTGTTTGAACCCCCCGGAGACCCGAGGCAGCAGGACAGAGGCCGGGCCGAGGCCGCTCAGGGGCTGCTGTAGCCGGGCGGGCGATGCCCGGCTCCGCCGCGTCCCCCCTGCGCTGAGGAGGGGTCTCCCGCTGCTGTTTGGCGGGGGGGTTAGTTGGGTTTTGCGGGTCGTGAGGTGCCCGACAGCCCCGGGAGGTGCCACCGGGGGCTGGGGAGAGGCGCCGCGGGCACCCTTGGGTACCGGCCCTCGGAGGCTGCCGGTCGGCAGCGCCCTAACGAGGGGAGTTCGTTAGGGCCGGGGATGGCTCTGGGAAGAGGGCGCAGCGGGCGGCTGGGCGCTGCAGGGCCCCCGCTGCTTCCCCAGCGGCAGCGTCTCTCGAGGAATAGCCAGTTGTGATCGCTCTTGGAGGAATCGAGCGCCAAGGAAGCCACGGTTGGGTCGATTGCTGCGCAATAAAGCCGAGCAGGGGGTGTTTAAATCGGCTTTTCCGGCTGTAATTCACCCGGCGCAGGCTGAACGGCACCGACGCGGCGACGCCCGGGGCTCGGGGGCTGTGGAGGGGGCTCAGCGGGGAGAGAAGGAGCGATGGGTTGATGGGGATGAGCTCAAAGCCACTGACCTCCTCCCGCTGCGGGGCTGCTCCGCGGCATCCTTGGCTTTTGGGGCCGCTGTCATGGTTACCGTCCCCCGGCAGCGCCGCTGGTGCATCGATCCCATCCACAGAGCGAGCGTCTGTTTGGGGCTGCGGAGGAAACGATGGAGTCTGGGGGGTAGGAAGCGGCAGCCGGCGCGGCGGTGGCTGCGGTGCTGGTGCGGTGGCTGCGGTGCTGGTGCGGTGGCTGCGGCGGTGCAGCCGTGCAGGGCGCAGGCTCGCGGCGCCCGCCGGGGCCTAGTGCCTTGGATCCATCCTGGCTCGGGAGCGCGGTGCTGGCTGCGGTGGTGGCGGCGGCGTCCCCTCCTCTCCCGCCAGGCACGGCCCAGCCTGCAGCCGCCGTGTGCCGGACCTGTGGGTCTGGCAGCTTGTTTTGAAACGGGTGAGGGGTCCCCGAAACCTTCCCTTGGCACCTGGGGCTCTGGAGCTGGGAGAGAAGGAGACTGAGGGGGGACCTCAGTCCTGGTTAGAAATACGGAAAGGGCGAGTGTCGGGAGGATGGAGCCAGACTCTGCTCGATGGCACCAGGGACAGGACAAGGGGTAACGGGTGTGAGCTGGGACACAGGAGGTGCCACTGGAATGTGAGGAGGAACTTGGTTGCAGTGAGGGTGCCAGAGCCTGGCCCAGGCTGCCCAGGGGGGTTGTGGAGTCTCCTTCTCTGGAGACGTTTCAAAGCCGCCTGGACGAGTTCCTGTGGGACTTGGTCTGGGTGATCCTGCTGCGGCAATGGGGGGATTGGGCTGGAGGAGCTTTGGGGGTCCCTTCCAATCCCTGACATCTGTGACTCTGTGGGCAGTGGCTGAGCTTCCGCTGTGTCCCAGGGGCTGTGCCAGGCGCGGCAGCTCCCGGTGCCGGGGGTGTGCGGGGCGAGGGGTGCTCCGTGTTCCACAAAGATCACGGGCTGAGGATAAACCAGGACACGGTGGGACATGGGCTCATGGGAAGCACAGAGTTTACGGGGCAGCGCAGGCAGCAGGGCTGGACTCGATGATCTCCAGAGGTCCCTTCCAACCCCTGACGTTCTGTGATGGGGCAGCACCGGTGACAGGGGAGCTTCGGGCTCGCTGTAGCCACCCAGTGTCTGCTGTTCCCTGCTGGGTGTCACGGCAAAGGAGAGCTTCAGCTGGGGATTTTAGTGGCTCAGCAGATTTTTCTCTGTGTTATTTGCCTCGTGTAAGTGGCTCCTGGGAGACAGAAATAAGATGGTGCAGCTCCTGGCAGGGCTGGGGCTGGCTCTGCCTCCTGCACCAGCTACGGGGCTGAATCCTGCCTTTTGTAGGGTCATGGAATTGTTTGGGTTGGGAGAGACCTTGGAGGTCACGGAGTCCACCCATTCCCCCAGCGCTGCCAGGGCCCCACTGCCCCGTGTCCCTCAGCACCACATCTCCACGGCTTGGAACCCCCTCCAGGGATCAGGGGGCCTCCACCCCTGCCCTGGGCAGCCTGGGACACGCCTGGGCAACCCTTGACAGTGCCCAAGAAATTGTTCCTCAGCTCCAACCTCAACCTCCCCTGGCTGGGGCAACTTGAGGCCGGTTCCTCTTGTGCTGTCGCAGACGTGCCCGTAACTCTGAGCCATGCTGCCCTTTGGATGCAGAGCAGAGCAGGAGGTTGTATATGTATCGTATATCCGTGTAAATACAGCGAGATGGGATTCTGCTCTTCCTGAAGGAGTGGGGAGTTGGACTCGATGGTCTTGAAGGAGTTGGACCCGATGATCACAGAATCATCTAGGTTGGAAAAGACCTCTAAGATCATCAAGTTCAACTCAAACTGAGTTAACGGTTGGACTCAGTGGTCTTAAAGAAGTTGGACCCAGTGATGGAGTTAACGGGCTCAGTAATCTTGGGTCTTTCCCAACCAGAAGGATTCCGTGAGTTTTCTGAAGGGGTTTGATGTTCCCGCTCAGCTGGTTAAACTCGACACGCCCTTGGTGTCCTGGCCACCTGGTTTCTGGACCGTTCCTCATCCCAGGGTTCACCAAAGCCTGTCGGTTCTCACCAGGCCTGGTTGCAGTGGCTCACCCGCGGTGCTGAGTGTTTGCCGGGGGTCCTCCCAGCGCCGTGGAGATCTCTGACCCTTCCCCGTGTTTTTGCAGGTGGACGAAGACTGCCCCAGCCTCGGGCAAGAGCGCGGCCGGCGTGTGAAGCATGCCCCAGGCTGAGCTTGTGCAGCCTCCTCCGAGAGCACCCGTGTCCTGAGAGCCTCTGGATTTGGAACGCACACACCGGGAGCTTCTGCAGCACGTGGAGGTGCCTGATACACCCCGAAAGGCCGGAGCTGGGGCTGCGCTGGGCTTGCTGCTGGCGCGGGTCCCTCCCCCGTCTGCCGGCCCCGACTCCACGCGTGGCCTTGTCCTTGTCTTTGTCCCTGCTCTTGGGTTTGGCTTTTGAGCCCCGGGGGTGTGAGGAGCTCCAGGAGGAGCTCTGCTGGAGCCGTCCTGTTGGGGTGGGCACACGGGGCCCTTTAGAACGGGAATTCTCTTCCCAGTGTTCCCAGAGATGAGGCTGGATCCCGCAGCGAGTGATCTGCTCACCCAAGAGCTGAGGAGTAACTGAGCACACTGGGCTGGCAGAGCTTGGGGTTATCACCGAATCCCAGCACGGTGGGGTTGGAGGACCCTCTGGAGCTCCCCTGGTGCCCCCCCCCTGCTCCAGCAGGGTCACCCCGAGCAGGGGGCCCAGCATCGCAGTGCCCAGGCGCGCTTGGCATCTCTGCACACAAGGAGACTCCACAACCTCTCTGGGCAGCCTGGGCCAGGCTCCAACACCCTCCCCCCAAACAAGTTGCTCCTCCTGCTCAGCTGCAACCTCCTGCCTTCCAGTAGCTCTGAAATGGGGAGCCCAGCACTGGCCCCAACACTCCCGAGGTGGCCTCCCTGGGGCCAAGCAATGGGGCAGACCCTCCCTCACCCTGCTGCCCACACTTCTCAGTACCCCCAGGAGCCCGTTGGCCAGCAGGGCACGCTGCTGGCTCGTGGTGATCTCCAGAGGTCCTTTCCAGCACCCACCGGTCTATGCGCCTGGGATTCCGCCCCTGTTCCTGTTTCCAGAGCCGTAGGATGCCTGTGCTCAGCCCTCGGGGCTCTGCAGCACCGTCACTGTAGTTCCAGCCTGGTCCTCTCGCGTTTTCAGGGGCTCTTTTGAACCTGGGGGCGGGTTCCAGCCTTGATGCCGCAGCGGCGAGGAGACCGTGGCCTTGGTGTCCCCCCGCCCGCGCCAGAGCCGGGAGCCGGAGCGTTCTCTGATGTTTTCAGTTACCTTTAAGGGACCCAAAATCGCAGTTTCCTCCCTTCCCTTTGTTGGCAGCTTTGCTACAAGCTGCGGAGGCTTCAGCTGCCGTGAGCTTGCCGTCCCTCGCGGGCTTGGGCGCGGCCTTGGTTTTCATGTGAAATGGTTTCAGGTTTTGCGTGACTCCTTCTGGCTTCCCAGTGGCGCCGTAACGAGTCCCTAACTGGGCATTAGAAATCAGCAGGTGTCCTTACGGGGAATCCCTTCGTGCCGTGCCCCTTCCTGTGGCTCCGCTCGCTGGGGCTTGGTTTCCTGGAGCGGGTCGGTGGTGCCAGGGGGGCTCAGCCGGTGCTGGAGCTGCTGAGCTGGGCAGGGAGGCCCTGCTGGGACACTACGGGGGGAAATCGGGTTTGTGTGGGGAAAATTCCCTTGGACTTCGAGTTTAATGTGGGAAACTGGGAGCAGGGAGGGATTCACCGTGTGCTGCCCGGTGTGACTGCGGCCTTAAACAGGAAAATACTCTGCCTGCTCCAGCCGGTCTTGCTGGGAGGCCTTACTGGTAGCTACTGGTGGGTGCTGGTACCTATCCTGCTTTCCGCGGGGCTCGGGGGGAAGGCCGGGGGTAAGTTCCCATCCTCTGGGAGGGGAGTGTCCCACATCCCCCTCCCCAGGTACTGCAGGGCCGCTCGCCCCCCTGCGCTTCCGAACGTCCCGCTGTGCTCTGTGGCTGGTTCCCCGGTTTCTTCACACTTAGACCTGGGCTAAAAAATAATAAACCACAATAACCCGAGTGGGTGGAGTTTGTTCCGGGTGGAGCACGGAGCAGGGTCGGGCTCAGAGCGAAGGTTTAACCGTGGGCAGCGGTGGCTGCGGAGGACAAGAATGTTCTAAAAAGCTGAAGTATGGTGATATTCCCCCGGTATCAACTCCTGGATCCCAGCAGGGAGTCACTGGGGGCTCCCGAGGCAGGATGCGGAGGGTGAAAGCCCTCGGTGGATTTTATAAAAGGGAAAAAAGAGGTTTAGTTAGAGAGGAACGGGAAGAGTCTCGATCTTGTGAGGCTGAGTGGAGCAGGGAACGCAGCGTGAGCAAGGTCCTGGGAGAGCAGCGAGGGGAAGGGGACAGACCGGGGCGGGTGTTACTTTGGGGATGTCTTTGTCCTACAGGTGGTGTTGGTGCTGGAGAAGGGTCTGGAGCAGGAGGCTGGGGAGGAGCGGCTGAGGGACCTGGGGGTGTTGAGCCTGGAGCAAAGGAGGCTCAGGGGAGACCTTCTGGCTCTGCACAACTCCCTCAAGTTCATTCAGGAGCTTGGAGCCAGGGGGGGTCGGGCTCTGCTGCCAAGGAACAAGCGCCAGGCCAAGAGGAACCGGCCTCAAGTTGCCCCAGCCAGGGGAGGTTGAGGTTGGAGCTGAGGAACAATTTCTTGGGCACTGTCAAGGGTTGCCCAGGCGTGTCCCAGGCTGCCCAGGGCAGGGGTGGAGTCCCCCTGATCCCTGGAGGGGTTTCCAAGCCGTGGAGATGTGGTGCTGAGGGACACGGGGCAGTGGTGCCCTGGCAGGGCTGGGGGATGGGTGGACTCTGTGGTCCCAAAGGTCTCTCCCAACCCAAGTGATTCCAAGATTCTGTCAAGTGCTTCCCGAGCAGGTTCCCCTTAACCTTTTGAAAACCTTCCTGATGACGCTGGTGTTCCCCTCGGGTAGTTCATCGCCTCCGTTGTGGTCACCACAGCGAGGTGCTAAAACAGGATGGGAACAGCCATGAGAATTTGGGGTAGCCGCGTGTGTTGGGGTCCTGGTGGGGACACCGGGCGCAGGGTCCAGGCTGCCGCTGGGTGCTGGGGTCTGGCAGCCGTGGAGGAGGCACCTGGGCCCCGTGATGTGCCAAAACCCCTCCGCTAGCCCCGCTCGCTGCTTCGTGAGCCGCAATTAACTCCGCAGCCAGCTCTGAGAAGAGGGGCTGATGAATTTAATTAGGCAGCTGCTCGGATCGGGTTGGGAAGGAACAATTATTGATGTTAAACATGCCCCACATTAACTGTTTGGACTCCCTGCTGGTGCTGGGGTGGTGCCCACGCCTTTACTGGGGTGCTGTGCACAGGGGGGTGGAGGGAGAACCTGCCCTGGGGTGTGCGGGGAAGAGCGTGGGCAGCAGGGCGAGGGAGATTCTCCTGCCCCTCTGCTCGGCCCCAGGGAGGCCACCTCAGAGTGTGGGGGCCAGTGCTGAGCTCCCCAGGTCAGGAGAGACCAGGAGCTACTGGGGAGAGGAGGTTCCACCCAAACAGGGGGAGCAACTTGTTTGGGGGGACGGTGTTGGAGCCTGGCCCAGGCTGCCCCGAGAGGTTGTGGAGTCTCCTTGTGTGCAGAGATTCCAAGAGCGCCTGGACACTGCGATGCTGGGCCCCCTGCTCGGGGTGACCCTGCTGGGGCAGGGGGGTGGCACCAGAGCAGCTCCAGAGGACCCGGCCAACCCAAAACCATTCTGGGGTTCCAGGACTCTGTGACCACAACGTTATTTCCTGTCAACTTTGCCATGGGGGGATGTGGAGCCAGGGGGACAGCGAGAACAGAGTCTGGCTGATGGGGACAACCCCTCGTGCTTGGCGAGGGGTCCGGGAGGCCCGGCCGTGGTGCTGGCCGGGGCCTCTTGATCACCTCCAGATAGGAGAAAACCAGAGTGGGTTCTGCCCAGCACCCAGCAGGACAGGCAGGAGGAGGCTTTGTGCTTCCCGGTTCCTTTTGTCCTTCCTTTTGTCCTTCCTTCTCTGGGGTGGGCGAGCAGTGGCCACGCCGGTGGCCGTGCCGGTTGCCAGTTGCCGTTGGTGCTGCGGCTCTGCCGGGAGCCGGGGAGCGTTAGGACCCAGCAGCGGCGGTGCCAGGTCTGGAGCGGCACTAGCGCAGAGTAGGCTCCATCAGCTGGGCTGGATTTTTGTGTGTCCCTCGATTCAAGAATCCTCTGCCAGCAAAGGGCTTTCTCCCCTGTCCCCGCCGCCCGGCGCAGCCTCACGGGGATGCTGGGCTCGGCGCAGACGTGAGCGAGCGCTGCCGGATTCCCGCTGGCCATGAGCGCAGACCGCTGCCCGCAGATAATCAATCCGTGAGAGCGAGCGAGGCGCCGGCGGCAGCATGGCCCAGAGCAAGAGGCACTCGTACGGCCGGGTAAGCTGGGGGAGGGAAACTTATTGACAAACTCCTGCCGATGCGGGAGCTGCCATCGTGCCGGATCGGAACGCCGTCTGCGGCAGCGGGAGAGAGGTCTGCTCTTCCAGGCAGATCCGGATTTCCTGGGCTTTGGTGTCGCTGGGGTTTGGTCTCCGCATGGCCAACGATCCCCGTTGTGCTGTGTGGTGCGGCGCGGCGGGTGGATAAACAGCCTGAATTCTGTCAGCGGCCGCGTCCTTTTGATGGAAGTTGGGCTGCCTTTGCTGCCAGGGATCCCCGGCAGCGCAGCGAGGAGGCGGCAGCTCGGCCTCTGCCGCCGGCTGATCCTTCCCCGGGCTCGTCAGCACAAAGATTGGGGGCTGCATCGTGGTTTTTCCTCCCTCTTTGCTTGTTTTGCAGGTTGCGTGGGGAGACGCTCAGCTTCCGAGTGCCTGCCAACCATTTCCAGGTTCTGCCGTGCTGCGGTTAACCCTGGCCGGTGCGGCGGGCAGCGGCCGCTGCCGGCCCTGCGGCCGGGCCTTCCTGCCCGGCTCCTTTCCCCGGGCGCTCTGCTGGTCCTGGCTGGCGCGGTGACGCCGTGCCCCAGGCCCCGGCTCTTTCGGGGACCGGGCAGCGTGTTTTTGGTGTCTCCGTGACTCGCCCAACTTGGCAGAGGCTTTGTAGCCCCCAGGGTGGGAGGGCAGCGCTTCGGCACAGNGCAAGGGAGCTGGGCAAGGGGCTAGAGCAGGAGGCTGGGGAGGAGCGGCTGAGGGACCTGGGGGTGTTGAGCCTGGAGCAAAGGAGGCTCAGGGGAGACCTTCTGGCTCTGCACAACTCCCTCAAGTTCATTCAGGAGCTTGGAGCCAGGGGGGGTCGGGCTCTGCTGCCAAGGAACAAGCGGCAGGACAAGAGGAACCGGCCCCAAGTTGCCCCAGCCAGTGGAGGTTGAGGTTGGAGCTGAGGAACAATTTCTTGGGCACTGTCAAGGGTTGCCCCGGCGTGTCCCAGGCTGCCCAGGGCAGGGCTGGAGTCCCCCTGATCCCTGGAGGGGTTTCCAAGCCATGGAGATGTGGTACTGAGGAAGCCAGCTTCCTCCTGGCTCATGTGGGGGTGACAAACCTGCTCTGGCTTCGGCTGGATGCCACAGCAGCCACCATGTCAGCGGTGATGGGTCTGCTCTTCATGTCAGGTGAATGCTCTTTCCTTAGGGCCGATCTACCCGCTAATAACTGGACTTAACAGAAACTGGAATTACTTCCAGATCTTCCCTCACTCCAGATGTGTTGGGTCGTGTCTTCAATTTGAGGCTAAGAGCTTTTTAACCCGTGGATCTTGTCACGGAAGCTCCTCAGATGTGGCTGCTGCGTCTGGGCCTCGCCTGAAGCTTTTGATCAGTGCTTTGAGCGACAGTTTGAGGTTCGGTTGGTGGTATCTGCGTGGAGCGAGGCAGCCCCGAGTGCGGCGGCGCGGGGCGAGCGTGGCTTCTGAGGGGGAGATGAGGAAGGCTCCGTAGGCTCTCGCTGTGACGGAGCGAAGCTCGGACACCATCGTGCTCTGAGGAAATGTGGTGGTGACCGAATCCTGCTCAAATCACACGTTGAGTCACTTGGGATTGTGTCCATTTTTCAGTGACTAATAACCAGGATCTTCAAAGAGCCGGGGAAATGGTCTATAAATGTGTGGAACCCTTTAAACAGGGGTGGAACGGGAAACGCCGCCTTCCCACGTGGAGCCGGGTGGGCTGTTTTGTGGGGCAGAGTCTCCTTTGGCTCATTCCTCATTCGCAGGAGGTTCCTGCTCCAGCCCTGGCTGCCGAGTGGGACCAGGAGCTGCTCATGGGCTGGGGACTTCCTCCGAGCCCTCTGTCCGGGGCCTGTCCTGCCAGGCACGGGTGGTGACATCTGCTCCGGTGGCTCGGTGTCCTCAGTCACTTCTCCAGCTGCCTGATCCCCGTTGCCTCCCTGTGCCCTGTCTGGGGGCTCTGCCACCGCTCTCAGCGCGCACAAATCTCTCATTTAATGTAATTTAGCAGCTTGTTCACCTCTCAGAGCGTGGCTGCGTGGCAGCGCTGGTTGACACTTGTCCACAGCGATGTTAGATCCGTCTCGCGAGGGCTCCTGCTTCGTTCAGAGTCAGGGTGGAGCGTGGCTTGTCCCATGACACTGAGGAGGCCCCAGCAATGCTGGGAGGGCTGGAACCCCTCTGCTGGGAGGCCAGGCTGGGAGAGCTGGGGGGGGTTCAGCCTGGAGAAGAGAAGGCTCCGCGCAGACCTTCTGGGGGCCTTGCAGGGCTTCAAGGGGCCTGGCAGAAAGATGGGGACAGACTTTGGAGCAGGGCCTGTGGGGACAGGACAAGGGGGATGGGATGGAACTGCCAGAGGGAGATTGAGAGGGGAGAGAAGGGAGGACTTGTTGGTGCTGAGGGTGGGGAGAGCCTGGCCCAGGTTGCCCCGAGGGGTGGTGGCTGCCCCATCCCTGTCCCCATTGCAGGGGAGGTTGTTGGGGGCTCTGAGCAGCCTGCTCTGGTTGCAGATGTTCCTGCTCCCTGCAGGGGGGTTGCACCAGATGGCCTTGAAAGGTCCCTTCCCACCCAAACCCGCCCATGATTCTGTGAGTTTGGTCAGAGCAAAGCTGTGTGTGACCCAAACTCTGCTCCTGGTGCTGCGGAGGAGCGTGGGGAGCTCCTGACCTTGAGACTGTGGAGGTGTCGGTGTTGGGTGTGCACTGTCATCCTCACGCTGGAGCAGTGCCACTGGTCCCGCGGTTCAATTTCTAATTAGCCAGAAACAAGAGTTAGTCATCCCCTCGTCTTGAGGGCACGGACGTGTTGGAGGCTGGTTCATCTCTAAATGTCACAGATTCAGGAAACGTTCCTGTTAAAGTTGGTGCTGGTTGGCAAGGGGACCTTCCGTGTGAGTTTGGGAGGTTTCTGTGTTGGCTGGACTTGCAGAATGTGCAGCACTACCTCGGTGCCGTCTGTGCTCTTCAGAGGCACCGTTTGATCTTGGGTTAGAGTCACGGAGTCGTTCTGGTTGGAAGAGACCTTGGAGCTCATGTAGTCCACCCATTCCCCAGCCCTGCCAGGGCACCGCAGCCCCGTGTCCCTCAGCACCACATCTCCACGGCTTGGAAACCCCTCCAGGGATCAGGGGGACTCCACCCCTGCCCTGGGCAGCCTGGGACACGCCTGGGCAACCCTTGACAGTGCCCAAGAAATTGTTCCTCAGCTCCAACCTCAACCTCCCCTGGCTGGGGCAACTTGAGGCCGGTTCCTCTTGTCCTGGTGCTTGTTCCTTGGCAGCAGAGCCCGACCCCCCCTGGCTCCAAGCTCCTGAATGAACTTGAGGGAGTTGTGCAGAGCCAGAAGGTCTCCCCTGAGCCTCCTTTTCCTCGATGTTGAGCTGAGGAGCAGTTCCTGAGCACGACGATGGCTCTGGCAGCAATGGTGTGTCTCACGGGGTGTCTCAGCAGGGTGAGCTCTGCTTGGAGCCTGAGGAGTTTGGAGCTTCTCGGGTGAGGACGCTCAGCGCGGGAGTGCCGGGGAATGAAGAAACTTTCTGTCTGTTTTTTCAAATGAAACCTGACTTGATGTGATATGGATTTTGTATTTGAGACTGGAAGCACCTACTTCTGCCAGCCCTAATCGCGTCTGCTTTGGGCATCCCGTGCTGATGATGCCCCAGACGGGCGGGGAGGAACTTAACGACTTGTTTTATTGCTTCCTCGTGGTGCTGCGGCTCCGTATGTTATTAATGGGCTGCTGTGTTAATTATTACATCTAATGAATGGCTTGAGTGACAGATAAACCCCGAGACTGACCCCAGCTCGTGCAGGCTGAGGGGAGCTGTGAGGCAAAGGAGGACAGAACCTTTCTGAGAAGCCAGTTAATGAAAGACGTACTCGGGAGGCAAAATATCATTAAATAAATCCGTTGTTTGTATAAATCCAGTGGTACTGGGACAGGCAGCTGGGACACGTGTCTATTTACTGGTTGGGCTGGATGATCTTAAAGGCCTTTTCCACACCAAACCATTGTGTGACTCCATGATCCAATGCTGGAACTCATATAAATGACTCTGGAAGGGAGCGGGTCCTGAGCTGGCAGGATTCTTTCAAGCTGCTCAACAGATTCTCAGCAATTTGCATAATGCTGCGTTCTGCTGGCGTAATGGAAATGAGCGGGGTCTGCACTTCACACCAGCTCAGAGAAGAACCTGCGCTGGGAATCTGGTGATGGTTGGGAGCACTGCCTGTCCTGGAGCTTGGGGTTGGGCCCCTCCCTCCCAGCAGGACCTGGAGGGGCTGGAGCGTGGCCAGAGAAGGGCAACGGAGCTGGGCAAGGGGCTAGAGCAGGAGGCTGGGGAGGAGCGGCTGAGGGACCTGGGGGTGTTGAGCCTGGAGCAAAGGAGGCTCAGGGGAGACCTTCTGGCTCTGCACAACTCCCTCCAGTTCATTCAGGAGCTTGGAGCCAGGGGGGGTCGGGCTCTGCTGCCAAGGAACAAGCGGCAGCACAAGAGGAACCGACCTCAAGTTGCCCCAACCAGGGGAGGTTGAGGTTGGAGCTGAGGAACAATTTCTTGGGCACTGTCAAGGGTTGCCCAGGCGTGTCCCAGGCTGCCCAGGGCAGGGCTGGAGTCCCCCTGATCCCTGGAGGGGTTTCCAAGCCGTGGAGATGTGGTGCTGAGGGACACGGGGCAGTGGTGCCCTGGCAGTGCTGGGCAATGGGTGAACTACATGAGCTCCAAGGTCTCTTCCAACCAGAACGATTCCGTGATTCACTCGTCAGACTCTGCTGCAAGTTTTGAGGGGCTGTGCTGTGGGGTGGGTTCTGCAGAGAACAAAGCCGTGCCGCTTGCTTTAGTCTGCGTCTGCTTCAGAATTTGTAAAACAGGCCCTGAAGAGCTTTCTAAATAAATTAAATCAGGAAGTTCTTTTTCCACGTGAAGTCCCAGTTTTTTTCCCCTGGAGAATTTCTGCGACTGCCGGTGAGGAGGCAGGCGGTGCTGGGAGGCTGATCGTGCTCTCTGCTGCTGGGGATGGACCAGTAATTGCCCCGGAGTGGCCAGGCTGCTGTGCAAGGCTCCTGCCCTGCAGCTCTGCTGGCTGCCGCTCCCTTGCTGTGTGTCTGTCTGTGGACGTCTGTCTCTAGGCACATCGAAACCTGCTCAAGAGATGGAGCTTGTAACACCAGCTGGGGCAGTGGAGAGAGAATCATGGAACCATAGATGGGTTTGGATGGCAAGGGACCTTTCAAGGTAAAGTCCAACCCCCCTGCAGGGAGCAGG
>WEIS01052373.1:22535-35329 GCA_013389965.1 Todus mexicanus
GGGATGCAGGATGCTCGCTCGGGATGGAGGATGGTCGGGATGCAGGATGCTCGCTCGGGATGCAGGATGCTCGCTCGGGATGCAGGATGGTCGGGATGCAGGATGCTCGCTCGGGATGCAGGCTGCAGCGCTGGGCGGTGGCTCCGCGCCAGGAGTTTCCATGGGAACGGCAGCGGCTGCTGCAGCCTGACTGCGCTGGTGCTGCAGGGGTGGCTCTTGCTGTGGATCCAGCACCTTCCTCTCCCAGCCTAGCAGAGCGCTGAGGGACACCACGGAGACGGCTCCTGGGTTTTATTTATGAGACATCTCTGCAGCGTTTGCTGTCAGAGTGATCAGTGCCACAGCTGGAAACCAGAGAGTCATAGAGTATCACAGATGGGTTGGGTGGGAAGGGACCTTTAAAGATCATCCAGTGCAACCTCCCTGCAGGGAGCAGGGCCATCTGCAACCAGAGCAGGTTGCTCAGAGCCCCCAACAACCTCCCCTGCAATGGGGACAGGGATGGGGCAGCCACCACCTCTCGGATGGGGCAACCTGGGCCAGGCTCTCCCCACCCTCAGCACCAACAAGTTCTCCCTTCTCTCCACTCTCAATCTCCCTCTGGCAGTTCCAACCCATCCCCCCTTGTCCTGTCCCCGCAGGCCCTGCTCCAAAGTCTGTCCCCATCAAAAAGGTTGTCTCCGTCAATATTAATATTAAATATTAAGCCCTGATGGAGAGGAGGGGGACCCGCAGCCCCTGTGGCTGTGAGCTGCTCCTGGGCCCCACTGAGCAGAGTCTGGCCCCAGCCTCTTGCCCCCCGCGGGCCCTTGAGCTCTTGCTCAGCATTGCTCAGCTCCCCTCTCAGGCTGCTCTTCTCCAGCTCCACAGCCCCAGGGCTCTCAGCCTTGCCTGCCCACACAGCCGCTCCAGCCCCGCAGCAGCTCCGCAGCCTCCGCTGGACTCTCTCCAGCAGCTCCTGGTCTGTCCTGGACTGGGGAGCCCAGCCCTGGCCCCAACACTCCCGAGGTGGCCTCCCTGTGGTCGGGCTGTGGGTGCCTGGTTCAGGGAGTTTCCCCGGGTGAGTTGCAGAGCCGAGGGCAGAGCTGTGCCTCCCTGGCTGCTTTGGGAACGCTTCCGAGCGCTCTCTTATACATCTGCCTCGTGCCTGCTCAGATTGTGACCGCGTAGGGGCCGGGCTGGGAGCCGATTGCTGTGGCACGTGCAGTGCAGGGTCTCTGGAGCTGTGCTTCTGCTGATGCTCGTGGTGGATTCCCGTTTGGAACTGTGTGCTCGCTGTGGTGGGATGTGTCGCCAGCCTGCCCCGTGCTTCACATGAAGGGCTCAGAGGGTGACGCGGGGCTCTCTCTGAATTGTGGTTATTTAGCTCCAGGGCAGCAGCGCAGCCCGGCCTGGCTCTGACACCCGTGTCCGAGTGTTCGGCTCGCTCAGGCTGTGCCAGAGAGTGTAATAAGAGCGTCCCAGTTCCCCCACTCTCCCTTGTACCACCACCAGTTCCTGCTTCGTCCACTCTCTGCTTCCCCAAGAACACATGAATTGCCCCTTTCGCTGTGGCCACCGCGTCGCTCGGGGTGCGGGTCCCGCGGCCTCCCCGGGGCCAGAGCTCACGGTTCTGTTTCTGTTCTTCTTTGCAGATTCCCTGGACGCCTCCAAAGGCAGCAAACTGGTGAGTGCTGGGCTGGGGCTCTGCGGGGGCCGAAACGCGTCCCCTTGGCAGGGTGTGATCCGCGGGGTGGGGCGGACTTGCTCCTGCTGCTCTGTCGACTTGGCGTTCCCTTTTATCACTTCCTGAAGCTCCATTTTTCAACCCTGTGGAGATGCTCCCCCACTAAATGTATAGAGTTTTCCCAGCTTGTCTCTTCTGCGGCCCTTCTGAGTTCAGGGCTCTGTAATGACCACGCCCGTGGTGAAGGGTGTTGCTTCTGGAACCCAGGGCTGCGAGGCCCTGTAATAAGTAATTTTCAGCTCCTGCCCGTTGATCAGGTAATTACTGAGGATTAACGCCCCAGCGCTGTCTCCTGCATCACACGGTTTATCTCAATCCATCCCTCTTGCAGCGCTCGTGCCCTGCACGCCTCCTGGCCGTGCTCTTTAACTAGAACCCTTGCGACCTGCAGGAAGAACATCCCATGTTCCTTGGGGTGTTTCCAGGGGGCTCTGGCTGGATGATGTGTGCAGCTGGCAGAGAGATGCCCTATTCTGTTTCTCCTGGTTCCTCTGGTTGCCGTGTTCCTCCTGTTCCCTCTGGTCGCCCCATTTCTCCTGGCTTCTCTGGCCACCCCATTTCTCCTGGTTCCTCTGGTCACCCAGTTCCTCCTGGTTCCTCTGGTCACCTCGTTTCTCCTGGTCCCTCTGGTCACTCTGTTTCTTCTGGTTCTGCCTTGTTCCTCTGATCACCCTGTTCCTCCTGGATCCTCCAGTCACCCTGTTTCTCCTGGTTCCTCCTGGTTCCTCTGGTCACCCCGTTCCTCCTGGTTCCTCTGGTCACAGCCCAGTGGTCATGCCGCCTGGCCCTGGGGCTTCCCATTCCTTTCCAACCCAGCTGAACTTGTAGCCACCTCCTAAACCTCCTGTGTGGCTCCATCAGCTGGCAAACGGAATTCCTCATGTGTGAGCCAAGCTTTGCTCTGGAGGACGCGCGGTGCCACAGCCCAGCGCGGGCAAAGGAAAGAGAAAGGCTTTTCCCTTTTGGTTTTGTAGGGTTACTTGACTCTTCCTGACCCGTTAAGTCCCCGCAGCACGAGGTGGTTGGTTGGCACAGGGGTCTGGGACCTTGAGCTTTGAGGAGAGCTGAAAGCTTTAGCTCTGGAAGTCAATTATTGTGTGACCTGGGGGGTTTTTTACAAAGCAGGCGTCAGGTAAGTTGAGGGATGTGGATTTGCTCCAGGTGGAGAGGTTCAGCTGCTCTCCTTCAGACTGGCAGCGAGGCTGGTCCTGGCTTCACCAGCCCGGGAGGGCTCTGCCTGCTCGTCCTCTGTGGAGAGCCACGAACACTCGAGGAGATGTTCCCTGGTCAGAGAGCTGCGTTTGGAAGTCGTGGCTCTGAAAGGGGGAGATACTTCTGAGTATCTTGATGCAGGAGCCTCAGCTGAGGCCTGAACGGGTGCGTGTCATATCCAGATGTGGGGGGCGTTTCCTAAGGAACCAGGGACCTGTGTCACCAAACACTTCCGACCCCCAGGGAAGCACAATTAAGTCGGTATTTAAGATTAACCCCCCTGAATGGCCGTGCACCTACATATGGGTGCTGGGGGGTCACCGGTGGCGCTGAGCCACGTGGTGAGCGTGCTTTGGGGTGGTGCCAGGGCCAGGCCGGTCCCTCCCGGCACCTCGGCAGCTGTGGAGCTGCAACAGCTTATCTGGAGATAAGGGGCCGCTCCACGGGGTGTGTGGCACTGGGATTATTACCCGAGTTGCCGGGGGAGGCTGAACCGAGTGCCTGGAGACGGGGCTCAGCACCGAGCACCCGCCTCGGAAGGGGGTGGGAAGCGTTGGGGGAGCAGGTCTGGAATTGTTCCAGAACATCTGCAAGGAAAGACAACCAGAGTGTTTATGGAGGAAATCTCAGCCCTCCTGACAGCAGGGAGCTAAAGTAGCGCTTGTCCTTCAGGTTCTTGCTGCTGCTGCCAGCCTGAGAAGGCTGTGGGGAAGGAGAAGAACCCAGAAGGGGTACCCCCGTTATCTGGCAGGGCAGTGGGGGAGACCAGTCCGGGCGTTGGGACCGGTCTGTGCTGCGGCGGCAAACCCAGAAACAACCCTGAGTTTGCAGCTTGGTCTGTGTGAAAAGCAAGGCTCGAGACCAGCAATGGCCAGCGACAGGAGGAGCGATGCTGGGATCGGTGCTCATTTAGTGGACGTGATTCCTGCTGCGCGCTGGGGGAAAGCGGCCCCGTGGGGGAAACAGAGAGACTGGGGCAATTCCTACAGGCAGGAGTGGCTTCTGCTGGCAGAGACAAGCTGGAATTGAGCGTGTCCTCACTTTGCAGTGATACGTGAAGCCCCAGAGTCAGTGTCTAACGCACCCTCTGCCCGGGAGCATCGCTCTTCTCTCAGCAGAAGGGGATTTGGTGCTGGCCGCTGCCGGCAGCAGGAGGTGTCGGTGGATGGGGCTCGTGCTGCTCTGGGCTGGGGTTGCTGCTGCCTCCCGCGCTCCGGGCCGCATGGGATGGTTTGTCCTGATGGAAAACGCTGCAGTTCTCCAATACTCCTGCTGCCCTCCAGCCGGCGGCTCCCGAGGGTGACTGGAGCGATGCCACCGCGATGGGCACGCGCCCGTTTGCCTCCTGCCGCCCCTGTTAGCAGCGGGAGAGTTCAGGCTTTGCTGCGCGCCTGCCGGGCTTCCACGGCTCCTCCCCGGAGCTGCTGCTCACACACGGGCCCTGAGGTGTTGGGAAGGAGCTCTGAGCCCCTTGCCTGGTGTTCCAGCCTGAGCTAGATAGAGATCTCCAGCGTGCTCACCGTGAGGCGTGGTTTCCCCCAGCGCGGTTGTGTGAGCTCCCTGCTGCCGCTCGACGTCGCCCGTGGGGCCGCGGCCGGTGCAGGGCTTTGCCTCGGGCTCACCGGGAATCGCGTTTTAGAAGCGGAATGGCCCGTGGCTGCGAGTCGTGAGCAGCTTGCGTGGCCTGAGGCCTGGCAGGAGCACACTCACCACAAAATGGAAGAAAATAATGGTTAGATAAGGCATCTTCTTCCCTTGGCAGGGTCTGCTGGGGGCAGGCCAGCGCGGGGCCGGAGGAGAGCTTGTCAGGGCCACGTTTAGGGCAGACCCCCCCTGCCCAGGGAGCCCAGATCTCAGCCAGCTGAGCACGTTGGTTACCATTCCAGGGCTTTACGATCCTTGCGATGTGTCCTGGCACCTTAAAAGAGCCTGTGCTGGAGGGCAGGAGGTGGAACAGCAGCGCTGGGGTGGGGCTCGTCCATCAGAGGGTTCAGAGAAGCCCTGGTGTCCGCTTTCCTCTCTCACGCGTTTGTTTAAATTCACCTGGATGCGTTTTCCTTTCTGATCGTACGTGGTTTTGCAGCCCAGTGCCCCCTGCGCCCGCTTCTCCTGGGGCACAGCGAGCTCTGGACCGCGCCGCGAGCTCTAACTCTGTGCTCTCTTATTCCCTCCTCATGCAGCGTGGAGCGAAGCCTAAAAAGGTGGTGCTTTTTCTTTTTGACAGTCCCTCTGTGTCTTGCCGAGTCTCCCGGCCGCATGACGGGCCCTCGGGTGCATCCCAGTTCATTGTCACCCATTGCCGCTCGCCTCCATCGTGCCGTTGCATGTTTGCTCGTTGCATGTGCCCCCTCTGCCCGCTCGGGGCTCAGGGCAGCCAAAGCCGGCGACGGCTGCCGAGCCGGTGGGGAAGGCTGCACCGCGGGATCACCGCCCAGGGAGGCGGCAGCCTGGCCTCGAGCTCCAGTCTCAACGTTTCTGCCATTCCAGTTAACCCCAGTTGGGTTTTCAAGCCGGTGCCGGTCACCGCGGTACCCGCGGCTGTGCCCAGCACCGCTCCCCACACCTCTGCGCTGAGTTCTTACCTCCGTAAGCCCAGGACGCTGAGAGCCGGCCCAGGTACTGCTGCTGCTTCCACCGCGGGGCTGAGCGGCACGGTCCCGCCCGGCTGTGCCAGCGCCTGCCCTCTGCTCCCCGTCCCCCTCGCCTCAGCCCAGTGCCCGCTCCCCGTCCGCAGGGTGGGAAGCACCAGCCGCACGCCGCGCGCTGCGGGAAGCGCTGGCCGCACTCGCTCGCCCTCCCTGCCTGACGTGGGGACCTGCGGAGCTCGGGGCTCGGTTTGGTGAGCCCGGTCTGTGAGCACCGGGCCGTGGTGTGTCCTGTTGCTGCCCCATACGTGGGGTTTCCTAGAGGGCACCAGGTAATGCTGCTCAGGGAATGTCCTCCTGAGCGGCTTCAGTCTGTGGCTGGGTGGTGGCAAAGCTGGGAGTGCGGCGGGGAGGGAACACTCCCCAGGAGCTGGGGACGTGACGCTGAGAAACGCGCCTGGGTGGCGCGGAGGCAGTTCACTGGTTTCCTTTCAGTGGTGTTTGTCCTTGCCTGGGGCTTCCCAACCTTCTCCCAGGGGAAGGACACCCACAGCTGGCTTGTATCTGACACTGACCAAAGCCAAGGACCTTTTGGGTCACTCGTTACCAAAACCAACTCAAAAGTACAAAGCTCTTGGCAAAGAGTCGTCATTTCTGTTGGCTGGCTTGGGGACCTGGGGGTGTTGAGCCTGGAGAGAAGGGGGCTCAGGGGAGACCCTCTGGCTCTCCACAACTCCTTGACAGGAGATTGGAGCCAGGTGGGGTCAGTCTCTTCTTCCAAGGGATAGGACCAAGAGGAACTGGCCTCAAATTGTGCCAGGGGAGGTTTAGGTTGGAGCTGAGGAACAATTGCTTCACTGAGAGGGTCCCCCCAGGTCTGCTCCAGGCTGCCCCAGGCAGGGGTGGAGTCCCCCTGATCCCTGGCGGGGTTTCCAAGCCGTGGAGATGTGGTGCTGAGGGACGCGGGGCAGTGGTGCCCTGGCAGGGATGGGGAACCAAGCTGATTCTGTCATTCTATCATTCTATGAATATTTTCCTGTCATGGAAATGTTGCTGAGAGCAAGACGAACCCGTCCGCTCACGACTGGGAAGAGGCAAAAGAGAGGAAGCGATACGGTACCTGCCGGGTCCTTGGTGAGCACGCTGCCCGTTGGTGGCAGCTTGGATGGATCTTCTCTTTCCAGCCCCTTCCATTTCAGTTCTTGGGTGGAGGGATGATCCCAGCTGCAGGATCTGGCCACGGGAGGTCCACAGGCGAGGAGGAGCTATGCAGAAGCGTGAGGAGAGGTTGCTGAGGTGCTGTAGAGGGGTGGCCGGGAACGACTGTCACCGGGTGTCCCCCGTCTCATCCCAGGTCTCTGCAGCTCTCTGAGGCTTTACGGCTGCAGATCTGCCCCGTGGCTCTCTCCTGCGAGCTGCCCCCGCTGCCGTGTCGTGTGAGCTCTGACCTGTCCCCGCTGCCTGTCATCGTTACCTTGGTGGGAGCAGCTGCCGGGTTTGGACATTGCGTTCTTCACCGCCCCGTCCCCGCGGTCTCCAGGCTGGTGGCAGGTCCTGTACGAGCGCTGCCGCCTGCTCGGAGCTTTCGCTGGGTGCTGCTGCTGCGAGAGGGGGTGTCCAGGGAACCCCCCTGAGCAGCACTGCCGGGAGCCGAGCTGGGGCGGGGATGTCCCAGCTCTCCTCAGAGGGATATCCCGGTGCCGCGTTTTGGCAGGTGTCGGAATCGAACTCTTTCGGGCTTTAATAGAGCTGGCAGCTCTCCAGCCCCTCCGCTGCCGCTCCCCATCTTGCACCAGTGTGTGAAAATCGCAGCCCCGTTGGTCTGATCACAGAGTCACTAACGGGATTAGCCGATAAATCCCTGTTCATGGGATTAAGGTGCCTCTTTGCATGTCAAATATAGACTGGAACGGTCCCAGGAGCTGCTGCTCGCGGCTTTGCTGTGCCAGATGGTCCTTATCCCCCCGCTCCGGTCCCTCTCTGCTTGGAGTCTTTGAGCCCGCCAGGAGCCGCGGGGTGGGACCTCTGGCCGCAGGGCTCGTGGCTGTCCCGGCCTTTGCTGTTGGTCACAGGGACTGTGCTATCGCCGAGGGGCTGCCCCGCGGCGCTCCAGGGCTGGTGGGCAGCTCGTGGGTCATCTCTGGGGCTGCACGAAGCTGGAGGGTCCTTCCCCTCAGCTGTGACACGGGGTGTCAGGGGTGTTCTCGTTCCTGACGAAGGCATCAGCCATGTGTGTGCCTTAGATTGTAGGATCACAGAACACTTGAGGTTGGGAGAGACCTTTCAGCTCATGGAGTCCACCCGTTNCCATCCCTGTCCCCATTGCAGGGGAGGTTATTGGGGGCTCTGAGCAACCTGCTCTGGTTGCAGATGGCCCTGCTCCCTGCAGGGAGGTTGCACCAGATGATCTTTAAAGGTCCCTCCCAACCCAAAGCTGTCTGAGATTCTAAGTCTGTTTCTCTGCTCATTTCCAGAGCCAAACGGGTTTTGTGCTTCTTTATCTGCTCTGTGCTATCTGGGTGAACATTTCACTGACCCTGTGCTCATCAAACCTGTCTCGTCTCATGCTGGGATTGTGCTGGGTCACAAATGTCCCTTCCAGGGGGACAGAGGTGCTGGGTCCACTGCCCTGGGCTGGGTGGGAGCTGAGCAGGGACTTGGTCATCCCCAGAGTGACAGAGCCGTGCTGTCCTGCCCGGGATGCTGTGGGCGAGTTCTGCCAGGGACGCAGAGAAAGGCCTCAGCAGGTTACCTGGAGTTAAACCTTCGGAAATCCAAAGCGCGTGTGAATTTTGTTTGGCTGGAGGAGCCCTTGAGCTGCGGGTGTTGGGCGCCTGGAGAGCAGCCGGAGCAGAGCGTCTCTTGGGTGTCCCTCCCACCTCTGCCCTATGGCCTGAGGTGCCACGGTGCTGGCTGCAGCCCATCTGCGCTGCCCGTGGTGTCTGGAGCCCCTTGCAGACACTGAGCGTGGAGAGTCCCAGGGCAGCCGGAGCAGGGAGCAAGGCCTGAGCTGGTGGCAGGGGGAGAAGGTTGGTCCCGCAGACGGCTGGTTGGTTGCGTTCGCAGCAGCTCAAGTGTGTGCGGCAGCGAGTCCTCCTCCGGAGTAGGAACCACAGAATCGGGGAGTTGTTTGGGTTGGAAGAGACTTTTAAGCTCGTGGAGTCCCCCCATTGTCCCAGCACCACTAACCCACGTCCCTCAGCACCACATCTCCAGGTAAATGTGTGCCCGGCACTGTCCCCATGCGCCTGAGCTGCGTGACCGTGGTGCTAACTCTTCTCCAAGGCTGCTGGCTGTCACCACAGGTCACCATCCTGTGCCAGCAGGAGCGATACCCAGTTTGGTGCCTGTTGTAGGGCTTTTCTCGTCTAATGGATTGGCTTTGTCCAGGTCCAGGAAATGTTCCCACTCCTTTCACCATCCCAGCTGGTGTTTTGTGTGCTGGAGCTGGATCTCGACTGGTTTGAGCTCCATGACAAGCGTGGCTTCACCTGCTCTCTGCGGGGCCCTTGATCTTGCGCTGATCCTGTCTTCCCTCCCAGTTGTTAGTGGTGCTGGTCATTAGCGGTGCCTGTCATTAGTGGTGCTGGTCATTAGTGGTGCTGGTCATTACTCCGTGCGGGAGCAGATGGGCCGTTTGAGCCTGGTGAGGACACGGAGCGATCTGCTTCCAGATGGTTTCTTTTTAAAGCAGAGGAGCCAACCCCAGCCCCGTTAATCCCTCCGAGGACAGAGGAATCCGATTAGCTCCTGGAGCGTGCCCCACCGCCAGCCTCCGGCGCCGCGTCCCGCCGGGGCTCTGAGGGAACCTGGCCGTGGTTTGGACGTGGCTCGTGCTGCTCTTGGCCCCTGGCAAACGGCCGTGGCTGTTCCCCGTGCCCTGGTGGGACACTCCCAGGAACTCGTGGCCGGGTCTGTGCTGCAGAACGAGATTGTCTTGCTGTTCCTCACGGGCAGGAGCTGGGAGCCCAGCAGCATCTGTCGCCGCAAGCTGGTGGTTGCAGTAAGCGAGCCGGAGTTAACCCCGCAGCGTCACGGGCTGCTCCACACCGGGATAAGGCTCCGCAATCTTCTTACCGCCACGGTGCTGGAAGCTCCTTGTTACCTGGCGTGGCTCCGAGCTTGAGAACTTCTCTTACACATCGAGAACGGTTCGAAGGGCAGCTCAAAAGCACCCGGCGCCGCTTGTCCCCCGTTGTTAAATTGCATTTGCTCGTCTGCTGCTTCCACGTCCGAGGGCACCTCCGGGAGGGGTCCTTATTGACCCCGAGCTGGTGTTTATTGACCCCGAGCTGGTGTTTACTGAACCCGAGCTGGTGTTTACTGAACCCGAGCTGGTGTTTATCGAGTCCTGGCTGGGGGAAGAATTTACATTTAGATCCCAGAGATGCGCACGAGGAGAGGGGCTGGTTGCTCGGTGAGAGCAGCCGCTGCCCAGCCCCCTCCTGTAACGCCCGTGACTCTCCGGAGTCAGACCCGGGGGAGGTTTCTCGTGACGCCTGCAGCAGCGCTCGTGGCGCGTCGCTCGCCGAGGGGCTCGCAGCTGCCGATCGAGGCTGCTCTCGTCTCTGAGCGCCCGGTGCTGCCGTGGGCATCTTGCCTGGCATGTTGGGGTTGGGTTTGTGCAGCGAAGGAACAGCCCCGGCCTCCCAGGCTGGCCTTGAGCTGGAGGGAGGTTCTGCTGGAGCTTGGAATGCCTTTGGATAACTTAAACGTAGAAATTAGCTCTTGATCCAAAGCAGGATTTGCTGTGACACCCTCGGGGTAGCGGAACTCGGTGGTTCTTTGTTAGCACAAACTGTTAGAGCTGCTGGTAGTGCTGCTGGAAACCCTTCCCCTGCTCGCGCTGCTTGCCCGTCCACAGCCAGCTGAGGAGCTGCTGGGGCAGAGGGGAGAGAATCATGAAATCGGTTGGGTTGGAAGAGACCTTTAAGATCAAGTCCAATCATTAGGAAGAAAGGCTGAGAGCCCTGGGGCTGTGGAGCTGGAGAAGAGCAGCCTGAGAGGGGAGCTGAGCAATGCTGAGCAAGAGCTCAAGGGCCTGCGGGGGGCAAGAGGCTGGGGCCAGACTCTGCTCAGGGGTGCCCAGCGCCAGGCCAAGGGGCAGCGGGCACCAACTGGAAGGCAGGAGGTTGCAGCTGAGCAGGAGGAGCAACTTGTTTGGGGGGAGGGTGTTGGAGCCTGGCCCAGGCTGCCCAGAGAGGTTGTGGAGTCTCCTTGTGTGCAGAGATTCCAAGCGCGCCTGGACACTGCGATGCTGGGCCCCCTGCTCGGGGTGACCCTGCTGGGGCAGGGGGGTGGCACCAGAGCAGCTCCAGAGGTTCCTTCCCACCCCTCCGTGCTGGGATTCTGGGAGTCTGTGCTGGCCTGGGGCATTCCAAGCTGCCCGGAGCTGTGTCTGTGGTCATGGTGTGCAGTGCCACGGTGTCCGGACGCCTGAAACTACTTCTGGTGAATGTGTGAAATCTGTTGGCTTGTCTCAGCGCTTCAGCCCCCGAGGTTGCCCAAACACGTCCCTGTGTCTCTCGACCTGGATCTCTCAGCTCATTAGAACATCACCTGCCTTGCTTTGGCACACGGCTGTGGGGTCAGAGGCATTTTCTTGAGGGTGATCGTTTTTCTAGGCTGTCACACATGGGAAGTCCTGGAGGTCGGTGCTGCTGCAGCTGGACGTGACCCTGTGCTGGAGAGGCCAGTCCGCCTGCAGTGTTTATCTTCGGCTCCCCTCGTGCTTAGCTGCTGGAGCTGTTGAAAACAGGTCATTTTTTAGTTACTTTTTGCACTCGAGGAGTTCTCGAAGGTGGCGGCAGCGTTCCAGGGTCTAACGGGTGGCTTCATAGGAGCTGGAGACTCCCTTTGGACAAGGAATCCTATGGAGAAGACGAGGGGTAATGGGCACGAGTTGCTCCTGCGGAGATTCCGGTTGGACACAAGAGGAACGTTGTGCACAAGGAGAACGAGCAGCCGCTGGAATCATCTCCCCAGGCCGTGGTGGAGTCCCTGACCCTGGACACTGGGAAGCTCCAGCTGGACAGGAGCTGGGCCAGCTTGTCCTTTTGGGGCTCAGGCAGCGTTTCCTCACAATGGAGATGAACCGAGCAAGACCATGTCTGGCTTTGGGGCTGGGCTGGGGGGTCCAGCCAGCGCTAAGCAGGTTTTGGAACCATCGCCCTAGACACGGGACGTGATGGTTTGGCTGAAATCACATTCAGGGCAGAAATATCGTGAGAGTTTTTCGTGCGTCAGACGGAACAAAGCTCCGTTTTATTCTGCGTGTTCCAAGCGTGATCCTCAGAGGGCAGGAAATTCCGCTCCTGTAACTAATTCTGGGATTTGGGGCTATCTCTGGTCCCTTGAATTTCTTCCAAAGTTTCCTGACTTTTGAACTTTGGCCGAAGGGAAAGGGCACAGCAGCTGGGGGGAGCCGTGCTCTGCTTGGCCCCGTCCCCCCTCTCCTCTTGCGCTGTGACCGGGACGTGCCCGAGCCCCCAGAGCCCTGCAGCAGCCGGGACCGGGGTGTCCTGTCCCCAAACCAGCTCAACCCGCCACGTGAAATGGGAGGAACTGGGGGAGCCGGTGGTGTTGTTTTATTGTGGTGCCTCAAACCAACGCTGACTTCTCTTCTCTGTCGCAAATGCTGCTTTTCAGTTGGAAACTCCCCGTGCTCAGTCTCTGGAGAAAAATAAGTTCATGAGTCCTGGGAGGGAGCGGCTTTTGTGTTATGGGGCTTTGGAGAGAAAACCGCAGAGTTTGATTTTTAGACTACATATTTACAGACCCCTCTGTGTATCGTAGAATCATGGGATGGTTTGGGTGGAAAGGACCTTTCAAGGTCATCCAGTCCAACCCCCCTGCACTGAGCAGGGCCATCTGCAACTAGAGCAGGGTGCTCAGAGCCCCCAACAACCTCCCCTGCAATGGGCACAGGGATGGGGCAGCCACCACCTCTCGGGGCAACCTGGGCCAGGCTCTCCCCACCCTCAGCACCAACAAGTTCTCCCTTCTCTCCACTCTCAATCTCCCTCTGGCAGTTCCAACCCAGCCCCCTTGTCCTGTCCCCACGGGCCCTGCTCCAAAGTCTGTCCCCATCTTTCTGCCAGGCCCCTTGAAGCCCTGCAAGGCCCCCAGAAGGTCTGCGCGGAGCCTTCTCTTCTCCAGGCTGAACCCCCCCAGCTCTCCCAGCCTGGCCTCCCAGCAGAGGGGTTCCAGCCCTCCCAGCATTGCTGGGGCCTCCTCTGGCCCCGCTCCACCAGGTCCCTGTCTCTGCTGGG
>WEIS01052377.1:1407-12414 GCA_013389965.1 Todus mexicanus
GAGACATACTCCTTACAAGTAGTTGTTTGGAGAAAGGTAAACTGATTAGAGAACAAAAATGTTATTAGAAATCTTTTGTTAGAACTGTGTTTTAAAAATTAGGATGTTTTAACTTCAGTTATACCAGAATAGAGGAAAAGGGAAGTATGAAAATTGGTATTTGCATTCAATTAATACTGTAAAAATGAGGTAGGAAATTTAAAAATGTCATTTTCCTTTGAAAAATGTTATGTGCAGTTCAGTAAGAAAGACTGTAAAATTTCCCTTAGCAACTGGAACAACTGGGATTCTTCTCACACAAAAGGTCGGATTTGTTGGAATCAACTAAATTTAGATGTCTAAACTTCCCCTATACACAATGGCAACCTAGTCAATATAGTCTGGAAAGCTATGCCTCTCACATTAGGCCCATATGTTCTGTAACTGAATGGGTTTCTAGACTCAGTTATGATACTAATTGGCCTCCACTCACCTAGCTCATTGGAGCTCAGACTACCTAACTCACATGTGAATCAGTTAGAGATACATAGAGAGGTTACATTTGTAACGCTTGCACTCCTACCATTAGTCCTCATCTAAATGCGTTAACTTCTTTTTGAATGAATCTGAGCCTAAACCTCATTTCTGCTGCCTAGCCACTAGCATGCAATGCCAGTTGCCCCATGTACCTAAGGTATTTGTATGTCAAATGTGAAAGAACAGAGCATGGTTAACAAGAGGTAGGTAACTTCAGGGTATTCCAAGTAGCATCGCATGTCTCTGTATAACAAATTATTTGAGCCCTATACACCTACATTCTGGAGCTAAATTCCATCCCAAAAGTCTGTATGTGAGTTTGATGTTTGAGTTCCTACTACACTCAATAGAAATACGGCTAAATGGACTCCAGAGTGAAATTTAGCCAACCTGTTATAGGTACCTGCTTCAAGATAAAATGAAAGCTCCAGTCCTCAACAAATTAAAAAGAGAGTTTAGACACTTAGGATATAAAGTTTTAGATCTCTGTGTGTAAGCGTCTGAATTCAGGTGTCTATAATATGAAGCTGAGTGTCATCATTAATGTCTGGAATACGCAAACCTCTTGGCTACTTACTACAACTTTCATTCATAACCTGTGATGGGATATAGGCACTTCCCTACGAAACTTACTTGACCCATTTCAGATACCCACCTTATGAGCTAAAGTGCTTTCCACATATAGCTTCCTCTACTACCCACAAAAAGTATGGGGCTAGACAGACTGTTCGTTAGTCTTACTCCTTTATAATGCTCTTATGAAGCCTACCAAGGTCCATACCTTTCTATGTAAAGGGTATTATAGGCAAACTAGTATATATATTGAGTGTCAGTATAGTTGCCTTACAGTTGTTTTTGGTGTAATTTGAGATATCTTTTCATTACTCTGCCTAGTATCCCACAGAATAGAACTTCTGTGGTGTGTAAACCTGATGTGGGTGTATAGCATACTCTATGCCATCACAATTGTCATTATGTTGTTATGTTTAGGCAAATGAATTAGAAACCAGTGACTTGGATTGCACATATTTATGTTTATTTTGGTTTCTATACTATGTATAGCACGACACAAGATACTCTACCCTAAATTTACAAGCTTATAAATCATTTCCTTAGAGAATACAGATTTTTCTTTCCTTCTTTTTTTCACATCTATATTGCACAGCCTATACAAGAAAGGTATGATTAATTCATAGGCCTGAAGAATCAGAGAATGGTTGAGGTTAGAATAGACCTCTGGAGATTGTTTAGTTCAACCTCCCTGCTCAAATCAGGGTCAACTAGAGCCATGTCCGGTTAGATTTTTATATATCCAAACATGGAGACTCGACAAAATCTGTGGAAAACCTGGTGCAGAGTTCTATCGCCCTGACAGTATGAAAGCATGAGTGCTTTAGGTTTTTTCCTTATGCTTAAAAAGAGCTTCTTTGCATTTCTGTTTGTGCCTATTGCCCCTTTTGCTTTCATTTGGTATACCACTGAGAAGAGTCTAGCTCTATTTCTACTCTCCTTTACCCCACTGCTTCCCCACACCCCATCATTTATTTGTACACATTAATAAGATCCTCCCTAAGCCTTCTCCACTCCAGGATGAACAGTCCCAGTTCTCTCAGCATCTGCTTAGGTGACAGATGTTCTAACACCTTAATCATCTTTGCGGCCCTTCACCGGCCTTGCTCCATATTTGACTTTCCTTTCTGTACTGAGGAGCCAAACACTTCAGATGTGTCTCTCCAGGGCTGAGCAGAGGTGAAGGATCTTCTCCATCAAACTGCTGGCAAAATCCTTCCCAATGCAGTCCAGGAGGTTGTTTTCTTTTCTTCACATGCATATTTCTGGCTCATGGTCAGTTTGCCATCCTCAAGGACTTCCGGTTCTTTTATGCCAAAACTGCTTTGTAGTCAGTCAGGCCTAAATCTGTGCTGGTGCAGTGGGGTAATTCCAATTCTACTTAAAATTTGCAACTACTTGAATGCTGAAATTAACAATTCAATGCTAATCTCTATACCTTTATTCTCACACCTATAACCATTCTTTTAAACAGCTAAATGTTTGCCATTGTGAATAGAAGTTGCACTGCTAAGACTATTAGAAACAGAACGTGAAACATCAGAAAATGAATCTTAGTATTGATGTAACAAAGAGTCATATCTGGCAATAATAACTTTCACTGAATTTCAGAAAAAGCAACCTCAAAAATCTCAAACAAATATTGCTGTCATAATCACACTATCACACCTTTAAAAGGTATATTGTCTAAAATTTGGTTATCTGATTGAGAACCTAGAATGCTAATAAAGCACTTCTAACATATTTAGCCATTATTTAAGATGTATGTATTCACCTGTGCTTTTTACTTTTATTTCCAATGGAAAATCTCTAAAGGATAAAAAAGTAATTTGCTGTTCTACTTCTAAAAAGTACTGTTAAATAGCATGCTCATGAGACATGGAAAAGTACGCACTCTAGTCAAAACAATGAATGACAAATGAGAAACCGATTTTTAAAAGTCTGTGATTTAGAAGAGTTTTATTTTGTTTTTCTTATTTTGAATATTTAACTTGAAACTGTTGACTATGTTGTTTATCTGTAAGAGTGTTAGAAAGGACTGAATGATTCACTATTCTTTTTTGTTCTGGGCAGATATGGGACCAATATTATTTAAAAAAAAAAAAAAAGAAAGAAAGAAGAAAGAAAGTGCTCAAAAACAAAATATTGCAACATTCAAAACACTACAAAGAACAAATTTATTACAGATCTAAGACAAGTTGAGTACTATGTCTAAACTATGGACACCAAACATCCAGTGTATTGAACAAAAAGGGGAAAAGTTGATTCTGTTGAAGTCAGTAAGCACTGGAATACTGTTTCCTCTGCAAATGAAGATCATTAAATCAAAGAATCATTCTGAAATATATGCTGTAGATGCAAGCAGAAGATACACAGTGGTTTATAAGTTATTGGCTAAGATTTCTGACTTGTATTCTGTCAGAGGCTGTACTAGTCAAAACAGTCCCTTGGACCTCCAATATCTATACACTTTGGGAAGTCAAAAACTTCCTCTTGACGAAGGGCAGTATAGGCTCACAAAGGGCTAGATACTGAAGATAAATACTTTCAGGCTGGGAATACGATACCATTTTAACACTCCAGTGGGTTAACCTTGGCTGCTGCCAGGTGCCCACCAAGCCACTCTATCACTCCCCCTCCTCAGTATGACAGGGGAAGAAAATAAGATGGCAAAGCTCATGGATTGAGATAAAGACAGGGAGATCACTCACCAGTTACCATCACTGGTAGAACTGACTCAATCCAGGGGAAAAAAAAAATAATTTCTCACCAGTAGAGTAGGACTGTAAGAAAAACAAAACTAAAAACACCTTTCCCCACCTCTTCTTCCTTCCTAGGCTGAACTTCACTCCCTCATTCTCTGCTTTTCTCACTCCTTCTACCCCTGCCTAGTGTTGATAACACTTTATCACTCCTTCCTCATCACACTGTTCTTCTGCTCCAACAGAGGGTCCCTTCCAAAGACACAGCTCTTCACTAACTGCTTCGGCATGGGACCATTCCATGGCGTACAGGTCTTCAGGAACAGACTGTTCCAGCATGGCTCCCCTAGGGGCCACAGCTCCTGTCAGGAGCACGCTCCTGTGTGGCCCCTTCAGACTGTAGCTTCCTTCAGGGCATGTCTACCTGCTTTGGGCTGGGGTTATCCACAGGCTGCAGGGGAATCTCTTCTCTGGTGCCCAGAATACCTTCTCCTCCCTTGTTCTTCACTGACCTCAGTGTCTACAGGGATGTTTCTCTCACTTTTTTCTTACTCCTCTCTCCCAGCGGCTGCACAGCTTTGGGCAGGAGGGGGTCTGTTTCAGAGCCAGCAGGAACTGGCTCTAACTTGGGGGCAGCCTCTGGTCTCCTCTCATAGAAGCACACCCTGCAGCCCCTCCATTCGCCAACCTCACCATGTAAACCCAACACAAACACACAGGGAAATAAATCACTCGACTACTTTAAAATATAGCCTTGATTTAAGAAACCTTGTATGAAATTCTATGCACTGTGCTACAGCAGGGGTTTGTCTAGATGATGACAATGCTTTAAAACTTTAAAAATCTGCGAATCTCTGCAGTAGATTTGCACTTACTGTGATAAGAAGAGAAACCTTGTAAGAAGATAACTCTTACTGATAGGAGAAAATAACTCTTAGCAGTTCCTTAAATCAGTCTTTTGTTTTAACCTGCACCACTGGCAAAAGCATCTGTAGTTTTAAACTATCCTAAGTATCACCAGAAATGGCAGTCGCTGGCACCAGCTTATGTGCAACCTTCCACTTCATTTAATCCTCTAACCCTTCTAAATTTTTCTCACAAGTTTGAATAGTCCTTACGCCCCATCTAGCCTTTTCGGCTCACTACTGAGGACCTGCAATTTTTCATCTGCTGGCAGCAGCAGATATAAAGTTCAGACACATTAAGTGTTCATCATAGAAAGGCAAAGGGACAAATTCCTGTTTTGTTGCCCATTCAATGGTTATAACATCCTGATATACACTACAATTAGCTTTGGTGTATAGGGAAAAAGAGTAGAACAGGAACAGATGTAGCACAGTGGCTTTTCTACACCAAGACAATTTTAAAATACTCACTGTAAGGAGGCAGCAAAGAGACGTAAAGAGAGAGCAATACCTTTTACACATCTCAGATTTTACCTTTTTAAAGAAAAAAGTGTGTGGGCTAAGATTGAATTCAAACTTCAGACCATTTTATAGCTCTTGAGTAAGCTAATTCACCAACTTGACTCCAGTTTTTCTTACTCCTACTTGCCTGTAGCTAAATGTGACAGTGTTAGATTCTCTGTGAGGTATGAACTTGTGTTTAATGAAATGGAGGAAATGACTCAAAGGCGAATGTTCCTATTTTAGTTCACACAGAGTCTGATATTATGAAAACATAAGAATAACTATGGACAATGATTTATCTAGAGCTGAGCATTAACAGAGTAACGTTTCTTCCAACACCTTAGGATGTTCAGCTATGGAGTCCAATATTGCTTAGACAAGAAACTTTTGAGGCAGCAAAATGAAAGGAAGGATTAAGCAGAGGGTATGCCCGCAAGGTTAAACCATCATCACCCACTGGGTGTAATCATAGTGACACTGTAAAACCAAAGCTCTTTGCATGAAAGGTTTAGCTTCTCCACATGGGACCCTATCATATGACCAAGTGTAATACAAGATGGTCTTGCCGTTACTCTGAACTTTAATCATAATTAAACCACTGCCACAGATATTCCTACTTATTACTGGAATTATAGTATGATTCAATACCCCTGGCATCACTTGACTAAACCACCATAGTATTAGGTTTATTAAAATGTGGAAACTCAGGTATTTATCAGCCACATTTATCCCAACCATTTTTAATGCACTGGAAATAAAAAAGCTATCCAAGAACAGTATTATCAGTAGACAGCATTATAACCTTACTTCCAAGAATATTGAATTGCTTTGGAATTTCTAATTAATAACTTAGGACATAATAGAATATTTCACTTAATCTGGAATTCATCATTTTTACCTACTAAAGTACTTAGCAAAAAGGTTGACCTTCAAAACAGTGTTTTTGTTAGAATGTTTTCTACAGCTCCCTGTTTTAATAAAATTATTACTTGGCGTTATGTAACATATATTGATACTACTTATTAATGAGGTGTACAAATTAGGCAGGCATTTACTTAGCTTCATAACGATATATCAGAAGAAATAAATATTATATTTCTGTCTGGTTTTAAACCATTGAAATTATTGCATAGATTCATCCACAGTGTATAGCTGGCTTTCTCCCTAGAGCAGTTCTAACACTCCACTAAATATATGCTATTCCTCTTTATCTCTTTGAAGAAAAATGAATCACATCCACAGCTTGCAGCTATCAAAATGTGATTTATCAAGTGTTTTCACGAATGTGCATTTTCCCCCATCTTTACACTAGGAGGCACATTTTTCCTTCAAAGAGTTCTATCACACAGTTCTGCTGCACAAAATCTTTAGATACATTGATAATTCAAATTTAAATTTAAGTCCCTGACAACCTTTATTAAACCACAGTAAAAGAAGAATTTTTCACTAATAAGGTGGTTTTGTTGGGGTTTTTTTGTTGTTTAGTTTTTTGGGGTTTGGGGGTGTGTGTGTTATTGCTATTGCAATGAGAATCACATTTACATTAACGAAAAATGATACTCTGTACCCAACTGCTGGCTACAGAGATGTTGAAGAAACTTTGCTTTCTAAATTTTTTTCAGATATACTAAAAAGTAAAGAATTCTAATCAGTTGACTGGTCTTTGGAATTCAGTTTTTACAGGAAATGTAATATGCATACTTTGTTACATATGTGTTCATTTGGAGAACACGTGAGATCAGCATTCCACACATCAAAGCACAGTTCAGATTATCCAAACCCACTACATTCCAAGAACTTAAGAGAATGTCCTTTTTGGTACGTGCCTTATTTTGTTTGGGGTTTTTTTCAGACTTGGAACACTGTAATATTTGCAAGTTTTCTCTTTTGTTTGTTATCATGATGACAAACAATGAAGCCAGGTAATGTCATGCTTCTTTCCCTTCCTCTTGGTCCATGCTTTTGGCAAAGTCATGGTCAACAAGGCAAGGTTGTTGATCACTGCATTTAAATGCAATCAAATGTTGTAACATACAAAAGGCTTGCATTACAAATCAATATCATATGCAGAATTAAATCATTATAACCATGACTCTTGAATAACAAGACTTCCTGTAGTAAATTTTAATTACTTGTTATTATCATTTAATAATGCATAACAAAACCCCAGTGCTGGTGTCACTCTCTAATTGTATATTTTTTTCAACACGGTGAATTCCTGCTCACTAACAGAAGAATTCTTATAAAATGTATCAGGCTGCAAATAAGACAAAGGTGAAATACAAGGAAGCTGCAACTGGCAGGTTAATATCACAGTCCTCTGACAATCAATTAATACTGATCAATTAACAACGGTGAAATGTAAAAGATATCTTAGTGTTAGAATTAATTCCTCGAGTTAAAATAAAAGACTATTCAAAGAAGACGGGTTCAAATGATGCAAACCAAAACTGGACTATATACATTGCTATAAAAGGTCTTATACATCTATTTATTTTTTACTACATATTTCTGTCTTGTTGCCTGTCCCTTATAAACTCAGAAACAGTGTGTGGCTGACAATCCTCCTATTTGGCATCTGTCTTCATTTCAGTTTCTCCCAGTGAGAGGGACTGCTGTTTTAAGACTAGCTAGATGAATGTACTCTCGCTGTGTATGTTTCTTTCATTAAATCATGTAATTGTGTCTCTGTAGAAGTTAATGATTGCAAGAAAATATGGCAATAAGGTTTCTCATACTTTTGCGTAATAAGTTATCAAGACTTTTAGGCCTTTTGTTGTTGCTTTTTTCCCCCTTTCAGATTTTAAGACCTGGGCCTTGGTCATTCTTCAAATATAATAAAAATAGCAACACACTAATACTGAGAAACAGTGTCTGCATTTTTATTCACATAACTTCACAGGGTACAATAATAAACCACGCAACTCACTGAGCATTAAAGCCATTAACCAAAATTGCTCTCACCATGAGGGAAGGACTTTTCTATCAAGATTAACATCATATTCCCATGAGCTGAAGCAAACTTTTATTTAAAATGAACTTTCATAAAAATATAGTGGGACGAATCCATACTATATTCTTGGAGATCATTAGAAAATATTTCCATACGGACTTCTCTTTCTCTTCAGTTGAAGAATTTAAAATTTTTTTATTTTTTTTCCCCGCAACATTTATCACCCAGAACTGGAAGCACAAAATCACAAAGTTATTAATGCTGGAATAAACCTCTAAGATCATCAAGTCCAGCCTGTGACCTAACACCACCACATCAACTAGACTGTGCCACTAAGTGCCACATCCAGTCTTTCCTTAAACACTTTCAGAGATGGAGACTTCACCACCTCTCTGGCCATTCTATTCCAGTGTTTAATCACCCTTTCTGTGAGGAAGTGCTTCCTAACATCCAATCTAAACCTGTCCTGGTGCAGCTTCAGGCCATGCCCTCTCCTCCTCTTGCCACAAGTTGGCTGGGAGAAGAGCCTGGCACCCACCTGATCACAACTTCCCTTCAGGTAGTTGTAGAGAATGATAAGGTCCCCCAAGTCTCCTCTTCTCCAGGCTAAACAACCCCAGCTCCCTCAGCCTCTCTTCATAAGACTTCCCCTCCAGTCCCTTCACCAGTCTCATTGTTCTCCTCTGGACCTGCTCCAGCACCTCAATGTCCTCCCTGAAGTGAGGGGCCCAGACCTGCACACAGTACTCGAGGTGAGACCTCACCAGTGCCGAGTACAGAGGCAGAATTGCACCCCTGCTCCTGCTGGCCACACTATTCCTGATACAGGTCAAGATGCCATTGGCCTTCCATGCCACCTGGGCACAGTGCTGGCTCATGTTCAGCCGGCTGTCAACCAGCACTCCTAGGTCCCTCTCTGCCGGGCCGCTCTGCAGCCACTCATCCCCCAGTCTGTAGCGATACATGGGGTTATTGTGGCCAAAGTGTAGGACCCTGCACTCGGCCTTGTTAAACTTCATACCATTGGGTGCAGTTCATTGTCCTAGACTGCCCAGGTCTTTCTGAAGTGTCTTCCGACCTTCCAGCAGATCGACACTGCTCCCCAACTTGGTGTCATCTACGAATTCACTAACGGTAGACTCAATCCCCTCATCAAAGTTATCAATAAAGATGTTGAATAGAACTGGACCCAGTGCTGATCCCTCGGAGACATCACTGGTCATGGGATAGCAACTGGATGCCACACCATTCACAACCGCTCTCTGCACCTAGTCATCCAGCCAGTTTTTAACCCAGCAAAGGGTGCATTTGTCCAAGCCATGGGCTGACAGCTTTTCCAGGAGGATGTTGTGGCAGATTGTGTCAAATGCTTTGCAGAAGCCTAGGTATACCACATCCACAGCCTTCCCCTCATCTACCAGGCAGGTCACCCAGTCATAAAAGAAGATCAGACTGGTTAGGCAGGATCTTCCTTTCCTAAACCCATGAACAGCAGAATATATACATGGTAATACCACAGTTCTCCACTACTATTTTTCCTTAATTTATAGCTGTATCTCTTACCTCAGTGTGTCACAAGTATTTTTATAAACAGCAATCCCTAAATAGCCACTGAAGTGAAAGTCCCTATACTGTTGAATTCATCTATTTAACATGTCACAACAGGAGAACTAGAAATTCAGTTTCGAAATGTCAAAGAATACAATGTTGAAATGATACATCAGTTATTTTAACCATGAACATGTGCAAAACCCCACAAAGTAATTTTGCCCAGTGACCAGACAATATTTTTCTCTTCTGAAAATTGCCACAGGATCTTCAATAACCATAAACTGCTTTAAACTCCATTTCACATGTCATCCAAAACTTGTGCCTCCAGTAGCAAAATAACTTTTGACACAATGCCTAGGCCATAACTTGATGCTAAATAAAATATAAAAGTCAAATCCATCTAATGGGCAGCATCACTCGCTTCTTGCCTTGGGTTTTCCTAGGATGATTTCTGTCACAGTAATGACCATATCATTCCCTTCTTAGTTTGTGAGATTTGATGAGATATGGAATGTGCAATTTCAGTGCCTCTCCTAATTCACACTGATAATAGGTGAAAAATCTATACTTTGATACTTCACTAATCATCAGTACAGCTTAATGGTTAGGTTTGCATAAATTTGTCATGAAGTTAGCATCCCTAAGGGTAAACCAGGTGTTACCACAGACATATTAAAACTTTTTGTATAGCTTTTAAGAACACTTATACCCTCTGACTAAACTTCTATTACTCTCTATATTGCGGAAGAATAGATCATTGTGATTAATATGCTATATTTGCACAATGTGCTTGACACTATTTCTAAAAAAATATTTTAAATAACTTGGTATAGAGTTTACTAAGCACATTTTTCCTAACTCTCCTGGAGGATTTCTATGTCACGTTTTGAAGAGATGTGCAATTCGGAGTCAGTGAAGCCAATGTGACACTGCCAACACGCAACGCTTCCTTAAAACTCCTCTCTGATCTTGTTAAATCTTTCACACATCTCATACGTGGTCAGAGAATTAACAGGATAATTCCACTTAAGCTTCTCGCTTGCTTAAGCAGACATACATGCTTGCTCCAGAGTCAATCCATTCATTGTTGCTATTTTTTTATAGTTCTTTGCATTTTTACAAATTTAGGGTTTAAGATCATAGTTCAAACAACATTTCTTTTTGGTAAAGAAAATAAAAGGTAGATGTCCTACCCAAGAAAAAAAAAAGCAAGGGAAAGGAAAAAAGGGAATATGAAAACAGAATACAACTCTGAGACAGCAAAGTATTTTAAATTGTTTCTTCATAGAGTTTCACCCAATATACC
>WEIS01052384.1:0-23678 GCA_013389965.1 Todus mexicanus
CTATCGCTAGCCACCTGTGAGAATGCTCTGGGCCCACAGCTTGTCTTTGTGCTGAAGTCCTGGCTACGTGCTTGTCTGAGCTCACGCAGCCTTTTCTGCTCCTTTTGGTGTTATTGGCTTATTTTCTTCCTTCTGAAATGGAGAAAACTCAGTAACAACTCAGTGTTACTAAGCAGACGTTCTTTATTGCGGCGCTGGGCAGCACGAGAGATAACTCCGCCTAACACACGCGCCAGTCGAAAGAACTAGAACCCTTTTTATTGAACATACTCACAACGTACATATTGATAACATTTCCTGAAATTTGCATGCATATGCATTAAATTCTAAGAATTCATTAACATGATCTCCACCCTGCATCACATCTCATTTAAATGTGGTAGTGGTCTCCGGGTCCCCTCTGGTGGTCTTTTGATGAAGGCCTGAAGTCTCCCTCTGGGTCTACTTTTCACCTTTGGTGAAAAAATCTGAATCTTCCTGCCTCATTAACTGCAGAGCTGATCCAGGCCAATTATCAGGCCTCTCGAGTCCTGTTATCTACTCCACAGGGTTAGGATGACCCTACGGGCCTCTTCCTTATCTATTGCTTTGATGCAGCTCTGCTTGCTTAAAAGTTGTAGTCTGTCTTCCAGATCTCAAGTGGCGCCATCCTAAATCGCTTTCTATAAACATACTTGTGTATGTTGCTGTTCTGCATATGTGATCCTGCTCTGCCAGGGGGGTTGGACTAGATGATCTCCAGAGATCCCTTCCAGCCCCTGCCATTCTGTGATGCTGTGCGTGAATCTGCCGAACAAAATAAGTTAAACCTAACATTAGGCCGTGGTTTTCATGATACCAAGTGTTTCGGCATACACCGGTTATATAATAACCAGGCTAAACAACGACTAGATTATTCAGCTTAGTTTGTCCACTTTTTGTCCCAGCGTACATCAGCTCCGTACTAGTACAGCTACACTGGTAGATCTGCTTGGGGATTTCTGTGTGAAGGGATTTATTTGCTTCAGAAAACCACCAAAGCCTAAAAAGACCAAAACCCAACTACTGGGGGGGGGTTGTTTATTCGTTTTTGTAACTTTTATAAGCTTCTTCGGACTTAGGGCAGCTTGGCGCAACAACTAAGTGGTGTACCTGCCCAACACATGAGGCGTGCTGCTGCAGGGCAGAGGAGGAGGAGAGAGTACTTTGGTGTGACACACTTTGTTGTGTAGAAGTAGAGCTCCAGCTGCAGCCCTGCACCTGGAGGTTTTGAGTGGTAAAATCGTGTGGTGGAGCTGCCACAAGCGTCTTCTGTGCTGTAACGCTTGCTGGGTCTTGGGACAGAGTAGAGCTAGAAGTAGGTCTGTAACTATTTCCTTGTGTATCCCAGTTATTTTTTTAAGATACTTCACCTTTTAAAACCGAACAGCTTCTCCAGTATGTTTTCTTTCCTTGTGGTCTCACTGATATTTCAGCTGCATTTTGCTTTTCTTTAAGAACACTTGGGGTTTAGTTTCATTTGACTTGAATAGTTTCCACCTCTCAACAGCAACAAAGTAGGACTTGGAGCGGCCATTCTGAGAATTCTGTCAAAAAGGTTTCCTTCAGAACTTACGGCAGAATAAAACTGACTATTTCAGTTGGGAGGGACCTATAATGACCATCTAGTCCAACTGCCGCACCGATTCAGGGCTGACCAAAAGCTAAAGCAGGCTATTAAGAGCATTGTCCAGATGCCTCTTAAACACTAACATGCTTGGGGCATCGACCACCTCTCTGGGAAGCCTGTTCCAGTGTTTAACCACGCTCTTGGTAAAGAAATGCTTCCTGATGTCCAGTCTGAACCTCCCTTGGTGCAGTTTTGAACCATTTCCACGTGTCCTATCACTGCATCTCCGGGAGAAGAGATTAGCGCTTCCCTCTCTGCTTCCCATCCTCAGGAAGCTCAGAGAGCAATGAGGTCTCCCCTCAGCCTCCTTTTCTCCAAACTAACCAAGCCCAAAGTCCTCAGCTGTTTCTCGCAGGACATTCCTTCCAGCCTTTTCACCAGCTTAGTTGCCCTCCTCTGGATGCATTCAAGGACGGTCACATCTTTCTTAAATTGCGGGGCCCAAAATTGCGCACAGGACTCAAAGTGAGGCCGTGCCAACACGAATACAGCGTGATAATCACTTCTTTTGACCGGCTGGTTACACTGTGTTTGATGCACCCCAGGAAGCAATTTGCCCTCTTGGCTGCCACATAAGCATTTATCTTCCACCTGCGATATAACATTGCCATGCTAGCTGTAGTGAACAAACCAGATGTCTCTTGATCCATTCTTAAATCTGCACTTCTCTCATCTTCATATGGATAACACAGAATCACAGAATGGTTTGGGTCAGATCACCTAGTTCCAACCCCTGACATAACAGCTCTGTTAACAGTTGTCGCTTTTAGCGTGCACATTCTTGCCTTTTATTTTTAATGAAGAAAAACCAAAGGTGTAGTAGTTGTAGCCTGTGTAATCACACTGATGTTAATGTGATGTTTCACACTGTGAAACATGAGGAGAGTTAAAAGCTCAGCTGTTCATTTCCTTGTGCATTCCTGCCTCGGAAGATAAGGGAGTAAGGAAGGTAAAGTGTTGGTTGCTGCTCAGCCTGTAGATCAGAAATGGACTTTGCCAGGAGATACCAATGACCATTGGTGTCGGAGAACCGACGCTACTCAAAGCCTGTGACTCTTAATCAGGACCAGGACAGAAGCCTGTAGTGGTAGTTGGACAGACTTGAAAGCTCACCTCTGGTACATCTACTTTTCCTTCTTCGGCCTGTCACTGTCCAACCCAAACTCATCTCCTGATGCTTCATCTCATGACAATTCTTCAAAGCTGGCCTACGTGTGCTCCTGCTGGAACAATCTTACTTCCTTTGGCCCATTTGTCCCTGCCTCTGTGCTGTCCTTGTACCAGCAGGAGGGAGATGCTAGGGGACAGCTAAATATAACCGGAGATGCAGAGCGTGGGTTTGTCTGTTTCAGCATTGAGGCCACATTTGTTAAAGTACAGCTGCGCTGATGTGGTATGTCTGAGCTGATCTATCGCTGTTGCTGAAGGCTGTCTGTCCTTGAGAGGTTCCTAGTACCAGACTGATGGCATGGTAGGTTGCTTAGAATTGCCAAAGACAGCAGAAATTAACCTAGCAGAGCCCAAACGAAAAGTAGCTTTTAATTTGGTTTCTGAATTGAATTGACTTAATTTTCAAGCAGGTGGTCGCCAGAGCCAGCTGAATGGTGAGGGCAAGTCAGAGCAGCGATAGGAGGATGGCCACTTCTAGCAGTTATGAAACATTCACTTCAGCCTGACTTGAGATGCGTACTTGGCTCTGTTTCTCTCCCCTCCATTTGCAAAATTATCCTCTCACACTTTCTCTTCCTGCTGTCCTGCCCTGAGTCGCTCTGAGTTCAGGTTACTTCCTCGCTTTCCTGTTGCTCTGCCATTGCCGCGTCCATTTCTCTTCCTCATCTCATTGGTTTTAGTTTCCTGACACTCTGAGCTCTCCTCTGTTGCTCTTTTGATTTGTATCTTTCTGCTTTTGCATGTCTTGCAGGGAACTTTATTCACGGGCTTCTCACTAGATCTTGACCTACCTCCTTACCCTTTCCTTGCTTCCGTTATCTGTGCTTGGCAATGCCGTTCCTGCCTCTCTATTCTTTCCTGTAGCTCCCCACCTCGCCCCAGTCCAGAGCTGTATTCTCATTTGTGCTGCTTACTAGTCTCAGTGAATACAATGACCATATTAATGTTCAGTCCTCTTTCTCCTCCATTTCTTTCACCATGTCCAATGACTTGTCCTTCCCCAGGTTTCAAATGCCATTTTCCCATCATGAACCAGTGAACCAGTCTCTGTCTCTATTTTGTTTCTGGTTGTCCTGCTTAGGCTGCAGTTCCACAAACAGTTCTTTCAAAGGACTGCTGAGTTTTGTAGTGTTGTTCTTACGCCTCTTAATTTCTCTGATCCAGGTTATTGCGTAGCCCATGCAAACAGCTGTGCGGGCGTAACGGAGAGGAATCGGGATAGAAAGCGCGTACGTTAGCCCTGATGTTGGACAACACGTCAGGGAGACCAGTCTCCTTCAAACAGTTTTTGTTTTACAAGTTCTTTTCAGCTCACAAAGCTGCTCCCACTTTCTCTCTTCTTCTGCAGTATCAAACTGCATCTCGGTTTGTTCCTTTCACTCCAAGTCCTTTCTCTTACCTGTCTGCACTCAGAGCAAATGAAGCTCTGCTTTCATGATACCAGGGCACCAGGAGGCTGGGGAAAGCTTCTGTGCGGGCTTTTTTTTTCTGGTTTTTTAAGTGCTTTTTATCCAGTGGTATTACGCATACTAAAATGGGAGACAACTTCACAGCAATCTTTATTCCTATTTATCGTTTATCTGTTGGTTCCCTCTCATCTTGAACTTGCTTTACCTTTATAGGCTGGGGTGTTGTGGTTTTGTTTTTTTCTTTCTTAGTGCTGATATGGATTTGTATGTCCTGGTTAAAGTCTTTCACATTAAAACAGAAAACAAAGTAAGTGGCAGGTCTGTCTGGATGCTTCGTGACTAGTAGACTGCCCTTGTTCTGTGCCTTGTGCTAAAAAGGACAAAGAGCTTTATGAAACTCCCTTGAAGGACTCGATTTGTTCCTAGCTTTTGTCAGCTAACAATGGAACCATCATCTGTATCAGGTTTTATTTCGCACCATCACAAAGTCATAGTTCTTTAACTGGAGATGTAATTTCCTGGTACCCTTCAATTATGTGGTTTTATTGCACCTCGTCTTTTCATCTAACCCTCGACTATTCACAAAGCTAACAATGTATTTTCCCTACTAAAACATCTTCCTGTCTTGTCAGTCTCAGACTCAGTGCTAAAAACACTGAAAGGAGGAGTGGTGTCTGTGTTTCGGGACACTAAATCATCCGAAGAATCAAATCTCCATTATCTTGGATGGCTCTTGGTGCTATATGCTTAAACTGGTGCTGGCCCTGCATGGGCTGCCCTGGGTCTGGGAAGGCCTCTCATCTTAGGACCATTGCTGGTCTTTGCTTACTCCAGCTCGCTCTGTGTTGATTGAGCCTGTGAGGGTATCAGCGTTACGTGTCTCATGTGGGGGGGGCGTTTGCTGGTCGGATAAGTGGCTAAGCTACTTCTGAACCCAGTCTCCATGCTACGATAATCCAAGTAAGCCTGTAAAGAACTGTGCCTGCTGATGAGGACAGAGCCAGAGACAGCTCAGGCCTGTTAGCAGTGTTGGCATCTGAATTTTAATTTTGCTGGGATATCCTTCCCCCCGCCCCGCCATTACTCCAGAGAGTGAAGGGTTGACTGGAGCACGAGAGCTCCATCCACTGCCCCAGCCTTCTCACAGCAATGATTCTTTGAAGTCTGAGTGCCTAAGCCATCCCTTTTTCAGTAGAGCACCCGAGTCTGTGCCTGCTGTTCGTGCTTAGCTGAACTGGGAGTCATGAAACCATTCCTAAAGCAGGCTGGCAATTAAATTCATTATCTACGGTCTCCCGTTCTGTGTATGTGCAAATGATATACGTACTTTGGTGGAACACTGGAACAGGTTGCCCAGGGAGGAGGTGGAGGCCCCATTCCTGGAGGCAATTAAGGTGAGGCTCGACAAGGCTCTGAGCAACCCGCTCTAGCTGAGGCTGTCCCTGCTCCCTGCAGGGGGTTGGACTAGGTGACCTTCAGAGGTCCTTTCCAACCAAAACCGTTCTATGATGTGATTCTTCACTAGGAAGTTTCAAATGCTTTCTTAAGGTGGTAGTTTCTTTTAAATATACCAGTTTAAAATACCATATGCATTGTAAATCAGTTGCTAGATCAAACGGGGCTTTCTAGTCGTGTTCCAGAAGACACTCATTTAGTAGTGGATTAGCCATGTATTAATTTAATTTGAGGGGGTTATTCATTGAAAATAAAGAACTTCCAGAAGTTTGTTTAGATGTCTTCTATAAACGCTAGACGGAGCTATGCCTGAATAGCCTTAATTGCAAGCAGATAAGTGTTTTGGGGCCACCGAGAGAGATCATGCTCCTTTGAAATGTTTAATAAGTATCCCAAATTACTCTGGGTGTTCAGTTGCAGGACCAGCACTGCCTCCAGGCTATAAAAGTGGCTGTAGCTCAGAAACTCCTGACAGTGATGATGACTCGGAATCTCCTCCTCTACCCAGAGACACAAACAGAGATTCTGAAGAGGACACAGAAGGAGATCCGGCACCCAAGTGAGTCTGTTCTTAGGTTATTTGTTATTTACACTGTATTGCAAATGGGATGTGCCTGCATAAATTGTGAGAAAGGGACAGTGTTATATAAATAAAAAGGTAAACCCTGTACCTGTATAAGACTTGACAACATTTTCTACATCTTCTGTGTGCTCAAGAACATTCACACAACCTCTTTGACACCCAACGGTGGAATTAAGTTGCTTAGGGCAATCAGATCTCTGTATTTTCTTGTTTTGTTTTAGTTCTGCAGTTAAAGTAATAAAATTCTTAATGTTTTGCTTGTTTATACTAAGGACAGATACCACTTGCCATGTACGTAAGTATTTGGTACTTGAGTTTTGCCCCGTTTCTGGTATACTGCCTGTCATGGAGAGGTCATAAGTACTACTTATGGGCATGAATTTATGCATTCAATTAAGTCAAGTCTGATGAAAAAAACCCCTAATTGTTTAGCAAATACCAGGAGCCTGCACTTACTCTCATTTGGGGGTGTTGATTACTCACAACTGCTGCATTAAGAACTTGTGTGTGTTTGTGCTAGGCCTTGTATAAGGGAATTGAAGGGCATTTTGCCATCTTAATGACCTTTAGAGTAATTACTACTCGCTTTTTTCTTGTTGTCTTATTCAACCGTTGTTCAGTTAATTAGAATTGGACTGGGAAAAATACTAGTCAACATGCAGACAGTGTATAAAGATGGAGAAAGAAGCATATACTTTGTGACTAGAAAATGATATTTCAACATTATACAGCTCTTCTTTCTACAGCAAAAGCATTCTTAATGTTTTTTCAAATGTCAGAGCATCTTGGGAGTGAAGCTCATACTCCCAATTTTTTAATTGCTTCCAATTATTTTGGAGCCTTTTGTACTGTTTCCTTGGTAACGACAGGATATTTAGTACATAATATTGTCAGAAATAATTTTATGTATTTTTTTTTCCTTTTAAAAATGTAGATAATTGCTATGCATGTCAAGGTAATTATTAAGCCAAATCTTTGTATTTATAGAAAGCCAAAAAGAATGCAGGAAGATGATGATGATGATGATGGGTTTTTTGGGCCTGCTCTTCCTCCTGGATTTAAAAAACAAGACGATTCCCCAGAGAGGTAATTAAAATTGAATTCTATTCAGACTCTTTTCCTTAAAACACAATTATTTTAGATAAAATATTTTGTGGCACTATCACAGAACACTGCAGTTGTGCACTTCAGATTCAGATGGTTGGGATTGCGTCCTCTGTGTTCTGAGCACAGGAACAGCTTTTCCTTGAAACAGAACACACAGTCCTCCTAGGCCTGGTTGGAAGGTTGGAAAGAGAAAGAAAAAGGTGTGAATTGTCCAAGTTATATTCTGCGTGTCAAGTGATAGGCTTCAGATCAGTGCAGTACAATACAGGTACAAGGCCCCATAGTTCTGCAGTTTATTCTGGGCTGTGAAGGAGTAGGACACTTAGCTTTCGAGTGGTGCAATACAAGGCAGATTATTGGAATTGTCCTTTGCTGGTGCATGAAGGAATATTGCTCATGTGTCTCCAGATAGGAAACTAATCTGAACGGTGCAGGTTTCTAGAAAGCAAGCAGTCAGGACTAATCAATAAGCATTGTTTAAAGCCTCTGTCAAGAAGCTTTCCATTTGATCGCACACAATTATAAAATACTTCCCCCCTGAAAAAGGTATTTCTGGGTTTTCTGTGGAGAACTTGACCATGTCTCACAGCCTTCGAGTCTCTCCTTCAGTCTGCGTACTTCCTTCTAGGATTGTAAATGATAATCCATCATGAAATGGGTACTTCCAAGGGGATGCTTATTGATGAAAGGTACAAGAGAGTCCCTTGATCACTACTATTTTCCTCAGAGCAACAGGGAGCCGGTAAATAGAATAAATCAATATCTACCTGTCAGATAGGAGTTTTCAGTTCTAGTAAAGTGATTCAATTTGTTGTCCAGCTATGTATGTAGGATACCATCTCGAATGAAATTTTAAAGTCGAAATTGTCTTTTTAGTTTAGGTAAATTTTTGTGATGCTTGGCAGCAGTTAGGGAAACAAGAATTTATGTAACTAAGATTATTTGGAAGTATCATTATCGTATCTTTGTAGTTATACTTTGCCGTAATCCTCAAACTCTTTTGTAATTTTGGGCATCGTGCTGAGTGGACTCGTTTGGTGCTTTGATACACCAAGAGTAGCTAATATTTTTTTCCTTTTTCTTGCATTTAATTTGTACAATGTGTTATATTAGTGACATATGAAATTTTATAACTCAAAATAATGTGATCTCTAATAAAACAAATAAATACTTGTAGCTTTTAATAGCAGCAGAGGTAGCCTTCTTGCTTTCTTGATTTTTGAAGACTCCTGTGGTAAAATGTTACATCGAAGTGTGCAAAGAGGAAGAAAAGAGGCAGTTTGTAGATTGAAGGTTAGAGAGATGAGCAGTAACACGAGTGGTCGCCCATCGTATAATCTTAGTCATTTCTACCTTCACCCAACTTTTATTTCTAGTTAGCAGTTTATTTCCAAAATGCTGGATAAATGGCATTTACATTCACGGCTCAAGATTCTGCTGTGTGTCTGTGAGCATGAGAGATTAAAGCAGTAAAAGTCACTTGCTGGTTTTCTTTCCTGTTTTTTGTTTTGTTTTGTTTTTTTAATCCTAGCTCACCGTACGACTGCTCTCGGCACGCACTGAGAGAGCAGATTGAGCAGAGCTGTTTTGCACCCAGCCCGATTCCCTAGATANTATTGCTGTTTATCAATGTTAGAAATGCAGCATTCCTAAAATACTCGAAGTAAAGAGCGAAGGTTATCTTAAAAAAAATAATGTTATACATCAGAAAAATGCTGAAATGCCCATCTTGAAACATGCATTAATATAAGGACTCCAAATCCTGCTTTCCTTACCATATATGAAATCCAGTATTCCTTAAATGAAAGCTTAATTCATAGAATTATAGAGTGGTTTGGGTTGGAAGGGACCTCAAACATCATATAGTCCCAACCCGTCTGCCATGGGCAGGGACACCTCCCACTAGATCAGATTGCTCGAGGCCCCCATCCAACCTAGATTTGAATACATCCAGTGACGGAGCATCCACAACTTTCCTGATAAATTCGCTAAGTTTGGGGTGGGTTTTTTTGAACTCATACAGACAGGTACCAAAGCTGCCAACAGCAGCAAAATGCGTTAAATACAGTTCTACTTGGGTTCACTTCACCTGTTCAGAGAGCCTTTGGACAGCCAGGAAACTGTCAAGAGTCGTGCCAGCTACGTGCTGCTGAGGCCAGACCCAAACAACAAGGTTATTCATGTGCAAAAAAACCCCAACATAGAATGGAAAATGTGGGAGGGATGAATATGAGAACCATCTTTCTCTTCCTCAGAAGAGCCTTTGAGCTGTGACAGAAGCACAGCAGAGCATTTGAGATCTGCTCCGTTTCACGAGCTGCACAGATACAGCTCAAAATATAGATGTTCTTATACATTTTAGTAGAAAGCTTTTTTTATAGTTCGGTTTAACTGTCTCTCCATGCAAAATAAAGGCAGTTATATACTAAAATAAGAGATTATTTTGGCTGTGTCTATGTAGGTTTAAATTCAATCTCTTTAGATTGTAGTGGGAATTTAAAATATGGTCTTAACAAGAAAGCAGTCAGAAAGGAAGAGAGGAAAATAAAAGCTGTTTCTTTTTTTGCAGCAGCTAGGTGGGAGTGGAACTCCAAATTTAACCCAGACCCCTTGTCTGGGTTTGAAACCTCCCCAGCACCCTTGTCCTACCCTGAGCTCACATTTATTGCTTGTGTCTGTCTGTGATTGGCTTTCTGGCAGGACTTTATACTTTTTATTTCCCTCTTCAAATCCTGACAATAATAACAAGTACAGCAGGGCTGTACTAATTAGATTATGCGGGATTTAGTAGAAGACCATAATTATCATAATATTGCATTATGTTTGATCGTCCTCAATCTCAGAAACTGAAGATCACAATGAACAAATTCTCTGCTGATACATTGTGAGGGATACTGTCCCTTGGATATTTCTTCAGGTGCTAATTATTTGAGGTTTTAATTAGCTTTTATTAGCTTTAAATAACGTGGCAGTGGATTATTAAGAGGAACTTGTTAGAAAAGTCTTCTCAGTACTGCAAGCACAGTTTGTAGTGTTCTTAGAACTGTTTTAATCCTTTAGAGAAGATTCTCATCCTTCTGTGTTCATGGAGACAACTGAGTTACACGGGTTGCGGAGCTGCTGTGTAAATACACATCAGTGAAGTTGCCTGGGATCACAAAAAACTTTTCTCCTCTTGTTCCCGCTGCAAGGGAAAATAAAATTAAAATCAGAGCTGGTTCTGTTTACTGAAGGACAGTGAAAATGTGGTGCAAGGCAAGAAAGAACAAAATCGGCTTTGTTGCTAGAGGTAGAGTAGCGTATGTTTGACCTCCCACCTTTCCTTGCTCTTAAATCTGGTGAAGGCAGCTAGGAAAGAAGAAAGTGGATTTCCCTGACTGCATGCTGCAACTTCCCACGTTCTCTTGCCTCCTACCTGTCTGCGGAGGTCCTGGAAAACGCAGGAACTCTTCTTACTCAGTTATTTCCATGTTGTGTGCATAGGGGGCACTCTTGGCATGAGGAGAAAGGAGAATCACACTTCTCATCAACTTTTTTTTTAAATATTAATCTGTCACATTTTTTTTCCTGCAGCAAACAGCGGAAGGCTGTCATTTAATGTACTGTCCATATCGATTGTGTTAATTCCTTCCCCCCCCACAACAGAAAATCAAGATTTTCTTTTTTCTTTTTTTTTTTTTCTCTTCCCCACAAGGCCCATTATAGGTCCTGCGTTACCGCCTGGCTTTAGGAAACCTACGCAGGACTCTGGGAATAGCAGATGTTCCATAGGACCGTCTGTTTCATCTGAATTCCGTACGCAGGTTTGTGAAAACCGAAGTCTTGTTTTGGTACCAGCTATCTGAAATGCTTAAAGAAGGAGGAACCTGAAAAAGTCTACTAGACGTACTTTTCATCATAAGAGTTTTATTTTCGAGCAGAAAGTGTCTGGCATGGTTTTTTCCTTGAGTCAAATACTGAAGCATAAATAAGCCTTAAAAGAGGAAAAGTTTGGTCTGGTTTGTTGTGATTTTGCGGTTAGACCGGTGATGCACTCACTGAATGCGAGATCTGGACATCGTACACTGCAGTCGCAGGAATTCTTCCAAATGGTTTTCTACTGTTTCTTTTGGTGTGCCGTCCTTCACAAGTGACCATCTTAGCAAAGTTCAAGTTCTAAAGGATGTTAGGTTAGTAATGCAACCTGTTAGAATGAAAATTTTTACCTATAATTCAGTAATTTTTACCTTTTGCTCTTTTGCCAGTGGGGGAAGAAAAATGATGGAATATTTCATGTATCTTCACCACCTTAAAAATGTGTTATTAGTAGATGTGTTAAATAACATTATCCGAAAGAATGCAAATCAAGAATGACGCTACAGTGTCGCTAATTGTTCTTATCAATGGCAAGACGATGGCCGTAACGGGGAGCGAGGCAAAGCAGGACAGGACACCATTTTTTGGTTTGTGTTTTTTGACTGTTCTCATCAGGTGAGGTAGTAACTAGGTAGAAATCCCACAGTCTAATCCCTCAACAGAAAATAATAACCTGAAGAATATGCAGGAGTAAGACGTGATAAAATACAGCTAGAAGTATGGGGAAGATTCAGCTCCCTAAACATGGGCCTCTGGTATTGTTCGGAGGGATCTGAATTGTCTGCAGATGGGGAGCAGCGCCTTAGAGAAGGTTGTGCTCTTCTTGAGCAGCACCCCTTAAGCCAGGCGGGATACCTTAAGACATCAAACATTGTGCTGGATAAACCAATGTTTAGGCAACTCAGTCCTCTCTCGTGCTGTAATATAAACTAAACGTTAATTCCCTGTGAGAATTAACAGCCATTCTGTTTATTTCTAATACTTAAAGATTCAAGTTTAACTCCCAGACGCTATGAGACATGCGAGACATGCTAGGAATGAATGAGGCAAAGGCTGCTCTGGAGCTTCACTTTTTGGATTAGTAATTGTGAAGTATATCATTCTGCAGCCTCCTACAGTGAGTGTTGTCATAATCCCTCACGAAGAATGATTGTCTGACATTTTGAAGATACTTATCATCTTATAGCTCCAAATAACGATTAAACAATTTATCATAATGACAAATCTCTTGTGGCAGGGATGTCAAAACTGGTCTGCTTGTATATTTTGCAAACAAAGAAGTCTCTTTTCTCCTAAATAGATCTTCTAGCATCAGCTTTCTTACGGTTATTACAGAACTTACCTTTTCTTTTCTTTTCCCCTCTTCCTAATAATGCTCTTTTGTTAACCTTTGAGTGTGATAAGTAATTTTAAAAAATTTATTTTAATTTATTTTGTATTCTAGTACACCTTTAGAGGCAGCTTCTGCCATGCTGACTCTTCACTTTACATAGATTTCCCTTCAAATTTGAGGATGGTATTTTTTAATGTTTGTTTAATTTCATCTTGTTTGAGGCAGGTGGTAATGGAGTGAATTGAAATTAAGACTAATGAGAAAGGAAATGAGACGTGCTTCTTCAATTAAAACTCAGCATGGAATTTGTCTTTCATTCTCAATTACTTTACAGTACAATTTATTATTAAAGTCTTATATCTTTGCATTTTTTATTTGTTTGTACTGAGAGAGAGAGAGAGAGAGAGAAGTGGTTTACTACTGTGGTTTCTCAAGATGATTATTCCTCTTCCCCACCAGTTCCTTCTTTAAAGAAAAGAGAGTGAGAGAGAGAGAATGCAGTGACCCCATTCTCTGAAGTTGAAGCAGTATCACAGTGGTAGACAATTAGTGAAAGCTTGACTTTCTAAGTGGTTTTGAGAAAAATGACCAGAGGAGCTGGTGTTACCACTTTGTGTTGATAGTGTTTATAAATGACCAGCTATTTCTCACCCACCTCAGTCTCTCAGATCCGTTCCGTGCAGCTGGTGATACAGCCCTTAGATTTGCTAAGTCTCTTCTTGCACTTCGTGGCCCGCACCCGTACGTAGCTGTGTCTCTTGCCCGCCCTGCTGTTCATACTCTGCTGACTCTTGAAGGCAGAGAGGGCCAACTGGCTTGGCTAGCTTGGAGCCATGTTGTTAAAGCAGGCCGGTTTCTGATGTAAAATGGCTTTTTTCACTCCTGCTGTCTTCCTTAGCCCAAATCCCTCCACAGCAGCTGGATGCCAGCTATGAGCAGCCTGCTGAAGTGTTAGGCTTGAACTCAATGTAGCAGGATACCTTTCCTTTCATTTGTCCTCTATTCCCCATGCTCCCATTAAGCGATTCTTCTAGTGAGGTTCTGCCCTCCGTTCTTGTATTCTCCACTGGGTCCCCTCTGCCTCAGGCACCTTATTTTACACAGAAGGCTCCTGATACTGTTTTTCTACTGCTCATCGCTCTTGACCCTTTATGTTCTCCGACGGTATCGTATCTCGGTTCTAGGATGTCCACCTGGTAACAAAGCTTGGCACGATGAAACCAAACCATTCCCTCGACCTTCTTTGTCCTTCATTAGAAATTTCTTTGCCACCACCTTAACATTCTCAAGTAGTGCTCTGTGCTTCCTCACAACAGCCTTGTTGTCATTCTACTCCCATTGCTACGTCTTTTCATCACTTTTGCTGGTACCAGGCACCGTAGCTTTGCTTCCAGGCCACGGCGGCATCGCCATGGCAGGTACCTTGCATTAGGTTTATACGCTCATCTAAGCAATACCATTCTAACCCTGTGAAGCTAAAAATGTTTCTTGATGGTCTTGGTTGAGAGAGATGTTTTATTTTTGGCAGGTAACAGACAGTAGTGACGAAGAAGATGATCTTATAGGCCCAATGCCTGCGAAAGGACCAGTGGAGTCCGATGTGACTAAAGACTTTGAACGCAGAGCTCAGAGAATGAAGGAAAAACTGACTTCAGCAGACAGCGTAAGTTCAGTTTTTTAATTGCTAGTACTTTGTTGCTGGAGTGCAGTTGTGGTTTTCTTTGCCCATTTCCGCATGAATGCAGTTGCAGTTCTGCTTGGGATGCTGAGTGTTTGCAATCATTCAGACGTAGAGAAATCCACGATTTCTGCTGGGAGTGGAGAGATTCAGACAGCAATTTTTGATGATGCTTTCTTTTTTTTCCCCACTTCCCCCTCCCTTTTGTAAAGGATGAACCCAAGCAAATTACTCGGGAATCGTGGATGACAGAGCTTCCACCTGAACTGAAAAGCTTTGGATTTGGCCCAAGAACCTTCAAGAGAAGAGCAGATGACAAATCAGGCGATAGATCTATTTGGACAGATACTCCAGCTGACAGAGAGAGAAAAGCCAAGGTGCGCGTTTATTCGTTCTCGTATACCTGCGGGCAGTATGCACGGTGTTGATATTCTGTGAAAACAAAGATACCCTCAGCTGTTCAATGGATTTTTTTTTTCCCCCCCAGATTTTTCTTTGTTATATCAAATTCACTAATTCAAGCTTAAAGAGGCAAGAAAGTAATGAGTTTAAGTAACATTGATATTCATTTATTCCCTCTCCCTTCTGCAGTAGTCAGGTACTCTGTATCAGCTCATTGAATTTCCAATTACAGCGCGTCCAGTTTCTTCTTCTATCAAGCTGAGCAAAAAATATCCGGTGGCGTCTATCGTGGCCTCTACCTTTCAGATTTAATTAAAGTAAATACAGATCTCCTCGCTTTTTACTTCAGACATTCTGATTACTATAGTGTGTGATTTGCTTGTACTCATCAGGAAAGAGAGGAGGCAAAAAAGTCAACCAGTAAGGATAATGAAGAAACTGTCATGTCTGGGAGAGACAAGAGACTTGTTGAGCAAGTGACTTCGTACAATGTAAGTGTAATAGCAAAATGTTTCCTCTTCCTGCGTTTTCTTGAGTTCTTCACTTTTTTCCTTCTGGCTCTCATTTCTAGAGCTGCTGGTTTCCATGGCGATGCCGCTACAGTCTTCCATGTTAGCGCCCAAACCTATTGCTGTTGAAGTCATTAGAGCATTTGCTGTTGACTTCAACAAGAGCAGGACTGAGTCCTCAAGCTGCTGCTGTAAACAGTGTGACAGAACCGGGGTTTGTGTACATTGTCTTCAGTTTTAGGTGATGTTTTTCTTAAATCATCCTCACGTCAGGATGTGGTTGCTGGGAGCAGACAAACAATTCAAATATTAGCTTGCTTCATCAAATTACCAACATCACAAGAATAAAACAGCGGCAAAGGTTTAACTTCTAGAACGAAATAAGCATTAACCCAAGGGAAACTTTGTGGGCAAAGCAGATCAGTGCATTAATTACACTATGTAATTAATTACATTAACTGCTCATTACGAGAGCATTATTACATGAAGTTTTCCTCAATCGCTGCAGAAGCAGATAATTTTCACAGAAGATGGTGATTATAGAAATCTGAACTTCACGTCAAACTCCCTCTCGCTTTTCTGTCTGCCGGCCCTGTCCTGCAGAAGAGCGTGCGGGCTGTTGCCTGCCGTACAGCTGCGTGTTCCAGTTCTTCTTCCCTGATTTATGGCCTGAAGTCTTACAGAAGGCAGTCTGGTCTCCTGAGAGTATAATTAACTTGAGAATCGCAGCCTTGGCTTATATTACATGATTGAAGTTTATCTGGCACTTTTAATAATTTATTTGTAGTTCGTTAAATCACACGTCCCTCTTGATTTAGAGGCTTGCAAATCCAGAGCTATTAGCATGTCTTAAATTTCTTCTGTATTGTCTGTTCCTACTGTCTTTATGAATGTAGTAGAATAATTTCCATGTAAAACTGTGGGGTTTGCTCTGTACCACGGCCAGAATAAAACATACCAGAGGCCTTTACTGTTTGTGAGGATAACGGAGCTCTCTCAAAAAAAATTGAAGAAGGCAAGAAGAACAGTGTTTCTTAGGTTGGTTTTGTGTTGTTTGTTGGGGGTTTTTTTAATGATCTTTTCTGATTTTCAGGTGGTTGTGTGAGGTTTCTGTTTCCTTTAACGTTTTTTTCATCTATTCTTTCCTATTTCTTTCTTGGCTGACCTTTCTCGAGGATACCTTCCTAGAACAGGATCTTTAATTCTTAAAATAGTTTCGTATAGTTAATTCTTTCAGTGCTGATGCCACGTACATTCTCTGGTGCAATTCTGTCAACACTGACGCAGTTACACCGTGAATAAATATTATCCATTTTACGTTTTCTATGAGAATCATTTCATATATGACATATGAATTAAAACAGAGAGTGAAGGAAAAGGAACCTTCGGAATAGAGATCTCATGTTCCTAGACAGGAGAAAACAGAGCTGCTCATCTTCTGCTCTTTCTGATGAGACTACTGCTTTGGACTGATCTTTTGGCTGATTTGTAATGATTTGAGAGTCTGAGAAATGGACTACTTAGGGGTACACTGATACATTTTACCTGAGTAAAGGAGGGGCTGCACAATCTTGTAAGAACTAATCCTGCTCTCGTGTGAAATCAGCAAAAGTTTTACGTTGTATTTGGGCTGTATCGTGGTCTTTATTAAAAAACAACTCAAATCCTTGACTTGGCAAAGCTCACGGTCTAGCTCAAACACATAGGGTTGTCCTGTGGACTTCCAGCAAATGGTTCAAACACTGAAAAGCTAAGAGCACACATGAAAAACACAATAGTACGTGAGAGTAAGATCAAAAGGGCACCTAGCCTGTTTCTGCCCCGACTAGTGACCAAAACCAAATGCTCTGGGGAAGCGTGTAAGAAGCTGAGCCTGTACTTTGAGATATTTCTCTTGACGTGTTGTCTTCTAATAATGGCAGAGCAACTTACATGTTTCCTTTGCATTATTTTTGCGATTTTTCTCCACTGTCTGCGGAGGTTCAATAACATTGTGGGTATCTTTAACATCAGTTTATTAGTAGTACTGTATTTATTAGTATTATTATTTAAGCATAAGTATATTATTCCAAGTAGACAAGGCTACACCTGCTCTCTTCTCTGTGTGTGCTGTATTTATCATCCTGTTTTCCAGTTACTAAACTGTCGTCTTCTTCTGGAATTTGTAGCCTTCCTAATTCCACTCTTTCTACTTGGATTTTCTGTACACTGTTGATATTTTGTAATACTTCATATCCTTCTTGCCATTTTTCCAGGAGTCAAAGAGGTCACAATCTCTCATGGACATACATCAGAAAAAGCTAAAGAGCAAATCGTCCGAAGAAAAGAACAAAGCTCAAGAAAGGAGGCCGTTTGACCGAGACCAGGATCTCAAAGTCAATCGATTTGATGAAGCACAGAAGAAAGCTCTGATCAGAAAATCCAGAGATCTGAACACGAAATTTGAGCACAGTAAAGGCAATATGTTTTTATAACATAACAGCATGAACCTTTTGTAAAAGTCAATGAAACTTTGAATATTTAATTTTGTAAGTATTTTCCTGTAAATATTTGTATGCCAAATAAATATCCCGATGCTTAACTATTTTCCCTTGTCTGTAAATATTCTGTTAGGGAAGATCATCTGCACTAAAACTAAACTGATAGAGGAAGGTCCTGGTATAAAAAAAGATAATGTAAATTCGCTACTTTAAAACGTTGATTATTTTGTGCATGTGTGTTAGCATAAAAATAATTAATTAATATAGGTATTATTTTAAGGAGCTCTAGATTTGATCTTGCAGTGGAGTTGGCAGTTTCTCCCTTTCTCCTGCCGTGCTTAAGATATTCTTGCTGAGCCTGACCTGAAGGCTGTGGAAAAATCCCCTTTAAGCTTGCAGACAGGACATTGTATGACTGGGGTTTCCGCTGGTGAGTATAAACTCAAATGGCAGCTTTCGTTTCTGCCCAGTGCTTTTATTTCTGCGATTCTGTACATAAACACAGGTTTATATGTATGCAGTATAATTTCTGTGCTATAGCAGGAAGAGCTAGGGGTAATAAAACCTCAATATTTGCAGATTTAATTACAAAATGGTAGTATACAAGAAGAGAAAATCTGAGTATTGATTTGTAGGGTTTATCAGAAAATCCATCTTTTTTAAGCAAATACAGCGTGAAATTCAAACCGAAATAAAGCGCTTTTTTTGGTCAGTTAATTTGCAGAGCAGAACAACTCTCTGCTATCAAAAAGGAAATAAATCTGACCAAAATCGATATCCATGCTTCAACTGTTTGTTAGTTTTTCTCTGTACGTGCAGAGCAGCTGAAGGGAGAGTTTTGGTACTTAATAGGTTTGTACTTTGATCCTTTTCCTTTTCTGAGTAATGTTTGGGATCCTTTTTTGGGAGTTACTGGAAGTATCTATGTCTGAAAATAACGTTATATATATGAGACACTGGCAGCTCATTCGGAGGTGTGATACACTTTCCACATTAAATACCATGGGGTTCACTAATTTGTCAAAAGGCTACTGTGACTGAGTTGGCTCGCTTTTAAGGGACCGCTGACGAAGGGCTGAAAACTTGCTCATATTTTACTGCACATGTGCGGGAGCCCAAAGCCTCCACGTGCTGAGAGGTCTTGGAGAGTTTTCAATGTCGCAAAGGAATGCTTACATACAATAGATACTGCTTTTTAAAATAATTTGTTTTGCCATCTGGAAAATCTGCTACCTTCAGGAGGAAGAGGGAGTATTTTTGTATCCTGGTGATTTTTTCTTCAGTCACTTTTGAGTTTCTGAGGCTTGTCGTTTTGAGGTGAGAGGAGGGCTTTAACAACTATTTATTTTTTCCCCCCTAAACCAGACTTCTCCTAGTACCTCATGGTTTTTTTGCCTCAGCAAGCCAAGGCCTCAAGAGGTTTCTACCTTCTAAGTTGTCTCCTTCCTGCTTTTGGGGAGCTCTTCTGCAGCTGGGGTTAGGCAACATCTCCGTAGCAATTTAGCCAATGTAGACTTCTTAATTGGAATGACAGTATTAAGAACATCCGGGGGTTTATTTTGGCACCTAAAACAGTGGCAGGGGGAGCATCGTGTGACTATCTAAATCTTCATTACTGACAAAAAAATGATCCTTTTGCTGACTTTTGGAAACGCTACTGCCTCGAGAAATCAGTTTATTATCAAGTGTTGCCCTGTGCTGAAAGAGCTGATCTCATAAGCACATCGTGGCGTCCTCACACATTCAGACAAGTCTGTAGCAGGAACAAGGGCTGCTTGTATTAAGATTTTGTTGTTGTTACACGCTTCATTTTCCTCGTTCTTTGATCTCTCCTCTTCCAAACCAAGGACTGGTCATTAGATGGCCAGATCTCCCCATCCAGCGGTATCCCTGCTGTTTGCTCGCCACCCTCCCTGGCCCAGCCATGGTCTGCTGCCCTCTCTAAGGACACATTTGAGCGGAGGCTCCGTGGTACTGCTCAAGAGGAGAGCTCTTGTAATGGGAGCGGAGGCAGCCCCTTTGCGGTCATTGCACCTTTCTATGTGGGATGTGCAGTTCCAATTAGCAATGCCTTGGTGTGAGTTGGGAACGTGTTTTCTCTCCTCCGCTTAATCTTTTTTTTTTTTCCCCACTGGGAAGCAGCCCCTTGAAGACTTTATGAAATCCATGTTACGAACTTGAGATAGGGGGAAAGTGCAATTGCTGAGAGTTCAAATTAAGCTTTTCATCACTTCGCGTAAATTAAGTGAACTTTTGAATTGCATTAATACACAAACCAATCTCCTTTTAGCGATGCCAAACCATTCCCTCGAACAGTCAGCAGAACAAGCAGTAACTCGGTAAATTAGAAGCTCTATAAGCTTTTGTGGGCAAAAGATGAGCTGCCCTCTACAATATGAAAAAGCTGTAAAGCATTGCTGCAGAAACGGTAGCGGGCGATTTTTCCGAATCTCATTTGAAAAACCAGAATTCATTTCACAGAAAATTCTTGCTGTAATTACTACGTAAGGTTTCTGGTAACCGTCTCCCAACACAGATTTAATGGATGCTATTGCTATTCTGCGCTGCCAGCCAGCGCCACAGCGTATCGACTCCAGGTGCATCAGGAAACTCTCTTGTTTTGTAAAAATAATGTCAGGGAGGTTTTCCTGGATGGGAAAAACCCATCAGCCGAGATTTTAAAGCATTTGCTTTTGGTTTATGCTGGCATAGACATCCTTTATTAAATACCTATGTTAAAAGTCTCTCCACCAGAGTAGGGTCTCCCACTTCTGAAATGTTAAATAGGTGTGGAATTCATAGTTAAGTCAGTAAAAAGAAGGCTTTTGTGGTAGGCGTATGATAAATTGAAACGTTTAAGGGAATTCTAAGGAGTATCTTAATAATAACGACAAAAAAATAAATCACCCTGTTGAGTCTGCTGTTACCAAGGAACAATTAAAAACAATAAAGACATTTCAGTAAAATTAACTGATTTTTTTGTATGTATCCTCAGAACAAAATACTGAGCTACCACGATGCTTGATCTGGAAAGTTTTGTTGGAATATGGCACAGCAATACTGTCGCCTGAGGAAAATCTCTGCTCTTCTGATTTAAACACCTATTTACGGAGAGTTGTGTTTAGCTTCTGCTGTTGCAGTCAGTGAATGCGCTGTGCCTGTTGGGTGCTCTGGAGGAAGCACGTTTGCCAAATAACGAACAACAGAAATGCATTTTATCTAGGGCTTTGATGGTCACGTTGATGGCACTAAAGTCAAAACATCTTTCTTCTCAAAAGAAACATTGAGAGGAAGCCGTATTTCTGTCCAGTAGGAAAGGGGGTTTCTGCATCAAAACTTGCAAAATGCTCCAGAGGGCTCCAGGAGTCCAGGGCTACTCATCTTTGAGCACCTGTTTTGTTCCCGAGATGCAAACTTAGTTATTTCTATCCAGCCAATCATAAATTGTATGCTGATTTAGGAGTAACGTAGCATTAAAAAGCAGCATCTGTGAAAACTTTGTATGTGCATCCTTCAACTCAGCCGCCTCACCAGCATTACAGTGTGTATAGTTTCTAATTGCGTGATTACCTGTATCTCAAATAAAACACGTGATTTTTCTGTCCTTATGAATTGTGTGCAGTGTCTTACACGTGGCATCTTTTCAGCCAACAGCTTTAGCTTCTCCTCACTAATGAAGGTGGTCTCTTGTTACCTGAAGTCAGTGAGGAATGCGAGTGCAGGCAAGTGTTGCACACCTGCGAAACGCATCTTCTGATGCTTCCAGCTCTGGCAGCCAGAAGGGGAAGTGATGGCCCTCAACAATGTCTCACCCAAATGGGGCATTTCTCTTCTCAGCCATGACACAAAGCCTGAGTTATTACCTGTGCGCAGCTATATTTTTGCAGCAGCCACTTCTCACTCCTCCCCCAGTGTGTGCCACTGCAACATACCATAGCCTTTTCTCCATCATCCCATCTTCACTCCTTGTGGTTCCAATCGTCTGCTTTCTTACACTGGTCTTTAGTACTAAATCCCAGTGCTCTCTCAAATTACACCCACTTTGAATCAGCGTGGCAAGTTAAGCCTTCTTTAAAAAAGAAGGAAATAAAACAGAAAAAAGTCTTTCTTACAGAGGAGGAATTTAAGGTCTCTAGGAGACAGCAGCACAGACTGTCACTTCAGCAGGAGCAGCTGCAGCTGCGACTTCTCCCAAACAGCAATCCAAATATAAATATTCAGAAGGAACTCTAAGCAGACATTAGAGGGAGATTAAAAAAAAAAAAAAAGGGCTGCTCCAGGCTCTCAGCTGTTTAACATTGCAATCACTCGCTTCACTTCGTAAAGTTGTAGCTGCTTGTGCTGGAACTTTTACATAAAACTTATGGTCCCCTCTCTTGCAGGACGTACAGAAATGAATTTCACAGTGTATGCCGCCCGGCTTACGCAGGTGCCAGGAACCAACAAGTGCCGAGAGCCAGCTGCCTTCAGGTTCTTCTTGCAACTCCCCAGCACAGGAGAGACACAGCGACTCTCCAGCACCGAGAGCTGTGGTGAAGGAGAACGTGATGACTTGGCCAGCACTGCCGCGACCACACGCAGCAGGGCAAGGCTGCGGCTGCGACTGCGGCCATGGCCTGAGCCTGGCACTTGAGCTAAAAGAGTCAGGGACACCCGTGTGTGGGGGGCGAGCAAATAGGGGACCTGCTCACGCAGGTATTAGAGCCGAGAGAGGAGGGAGGCAGAGTAAGGACTGTCAGGGAATGCGAAAATGAAGTAGGTTGGTGGAGCCGCACTGCGAGAAACAAGGTCACTCTTTAATTTTATTAAAGGAAACTTTAATAGGGAATTGAGTAAGACAAAAGCAGGCAGCAAGTTCCAAGAACTCATTTACATATCCCCTCCCACGCCCCGCCTTTTTAGACCATGCTCTTTCCTCTATGAGGGTCCGGTGGCAGGGGGAAGAATCCTATTTCCTTCCACAAAGCGGCTCCGAACAAATAATCATCCCACCAGTTGGCGTTTAACATGGATTCCCATTTCTGTACTGGTACACGAGCGATCTTTCAGATATCTTTAGCTGTACCGAGCACTGCTTCTCCATTATCATCAATTGTCAAACAGCAGTCAGAAGTGTTGGATTTCCCACACACGCCCCCTTCTTCTGCCAGTAAGTAATCTAGGGCTAGCCTATTTTGATACACCGCTGCTCTAGTCCGCGATTGTTGTTCTGAAATGCATTTTTACGCAGATGTTGTTTTATTAGTGATAATTTCTACCACAGCTTGAAGTCCAATTATATGATTCAACATATATATTGGGGTCCTATATCCCCAACTGCCCAAGCAGCTGGCCCATAGGTTTCTATTACCCGTTGGGGGGCCACTCATCCTCTCCCCGTTTTTTGTGTTCCTCCAGTTCTCGCTTGTTTCGTTTTAGATCTTCATATTCGGGTACCCCTAGTTCAACCCCTTCTTTGGTAGATAGTAGGAAAAATCCTGGTTGTATAATCCCCAGGCTACAGCTACCTTCCATTTTTCTGGTAATTCAGGATAAGCTCTTTACCCGCAAATCCAAAATAAACCACCTGGTGCCCTCCAATAACTTTTGCTGGTATACTCCATAGGTTCCCAAAATTTTGATATTTCAGGCAGGCCTGAATAAGGATTTGATTTTGTACCATTACATACGAAGAGCCTGCTGTATCTGTCCTGATCACAACCAGTATTATTCTCTAGGGCCCAATAAAATCCCATTTTTTCTGGGAGCCACTAAGTGGAAGTTCCATTAGTGACCTTATACATCTTATGTGGGGTGATCCCCACCTTATCAGAGAAAGTTTTCCCACTGCGCCAAAGACATTCTTGCCCAATAACAACTGAACTTAATATCCAGCCTTCAGGACGGCTTATTCCTCCTATACGAGTGCGATTCCATTGGAGTAATTCTACCGGACTCAAACTGTTACCTTTCCAGGGCCGTTCTTCTGTCATTAAGGGCCCTCCACAAACCAAACAATCTGTTACATTTCATTCTCAACTCACTCGTTCTCTTAAGTCTACGAACAAAT
>WEIS01052385.1:0-12039 GCA_013389965.1 Todus mexicanus
CCTGCCTGTACAAGTGCTTTCCAGATCCAGCGTGCAGTTGTGAGTCAAGCTGATATTTTGAAGCGAGGGAATTTTGTGGGGAAAATGAGTGTGGCAGCGGTACCGTGTACTGACAAAAGGCTGATTCTTCCAGCGGCTCAGGGGAGAAGCTGCTGCATAATAAGTTGCCACTGTTTGAACTCAGGAGAAAAAAAGCATCCCGAGAACCTAATAAGAATATTCAATTCACTGCTTTTATAGACAGGCCTGACTCAGTATGAATGCTCAAGCCTTAAAAATGCAGGTTAAGCACAGTTATTTGAAAAATTCAATTGTAATTCAAATTAAAAGAATAATCTGAATAAATAACTCCGAAGTTGCCACCTGATCAAGCACTAAGGCAGGACTTGCTGCTGCCTGGATCTCTCTAGGTGGGAAGTGTCTTTGCATACCCTTAGACCATTTTACGTCTTTCCTCTGTGGGAAACCCCTTGACAGGTAACACAACTGTGGCAGAGGGTATCGCTTTGGTTTGCACTAGGATAAAGCAGAGGTGAGGCGGGACCTTATGGCAGGAGAGGGAGACCTCCTTCCCTTGGAGAGTTACCGGACTGGCTCAAGAGTGAGCAAGAAAATGGCAGAGGAGTGCTGAAAGGTGCAGGTAGCAGTGGGCCAGTTTCATCAGGGATGGGTGAAATTTCCCATCGGAGGGTGGGAATCACATATATTTTTGTTGCTGCTCAGAATATTGTGGAGGGGGCTGGAAAGGACACGTGCCTGCGCAGCTGCAGCGGGTGGAGGGTGATGCTGGCCACAGGGTACAGCCAATACAAAGCTCGTGCACCTGGGCACAGGACGAGGCCAGGGCTTTCTGATGTGTCACCCTATCTTGGAATGTAGCTGATCATTTCCTACTTTCTATTTCCCAAGAAAATGCGCCGTGATCAATGCTGGACTCAGCCACCGAAGTCCTTTTTGAACTCAGTCCTCTTTGAACTGGCCGACCTCTAATGAAAGCTGGGGAAGTTTAGAGAGGAAAAGAGCTTATCTTTTCCTTCTTCTTGCTGGATGGATGCCCTTATTTTGTTTTGGATCATTCAGCTTTATTTTTGCTAGGGAAATGTTATTTATTCAGCTTTCAAATGTTTGGTCAGCTTATTAATTTTTCATATGCAGGAGCTTTGAAATGCCATGACTAACCTCCTTTTTTCTTTTTTTCTTTTTTCTGGGCAATGTGCTTGGCTCTCCAATTATGACCTTCTCCCAAAAGCAGCCTAGAAAAATAGCCAAGGACAGATTCTCAAGCTCATGATGCGAGTTGGAACTGCTAAAATTTGTGAAGAAGTTCCCATTGCAGGTACTGAAAGGGGTGGACACGCAATATTGAGTGTGAGAAGGATGTGTCTGGGGCGCACCCAAGACCACAGAGGTCAAAGGGGAAAACCATGCGGCCTCCTTCTCTGCTGTAATGACTCCCTTGTCGTCCAGCCTTGCTGTCCTTGCAAATCCATCTTCATCAGTGCCTCTCTAAATTGAAAATTATTCACTTGAACTCAGAGATGGTGACATAAAGGAAGTGGCTCTCCTCCTTTGGCTGAGGACGAGCTGTTGCTACTGTCCCTTTAGTGCAGTTACTGGTTTGTTTCCTGCTGTTGCTGTTGCTTTAGCCTCTGGTGCTGCTTTAACAGACACAGGCATTTTGGTCTTTAGGGCAAATTCTCTGTGATGATGAATAGAACTAAATGTGGAGGGGTTTGCTTTGTTTCTTGTATATAGAAGTTTTCTTGGTTTACTTCAGGCTTGCTTCCATCTTTTTTTTTTTTTTTTTTCTGTATAAAGAAAGTGGAAACAGCACCAGCGTGGACTTGCTCTGCTTGCTTTCCACCAGACCACATACTACCCCTTCCTTACAAACTTTTTTGACTGAATCTACCCTTTCCAGCTTCTCTAGATTTCACTTATTATTAATTATTTTTTCTCTCCTGTAGTTGCTCTCTGATAGAGTAATTTCATTTCACCCAACACTGTCCATTACACTGCTGTTTTCTAAGTTTCATGTCCTTCTTTCCGAGTTCAGATCTGCTGGCTGCAGGCTCCAGCTGCCTCGTCTAGTGAATAAATGAAGGTTCTCTCTCATTACATGGTACAAATCGCCATTTCCTCCCCTCCTCACAACCTGCTCCTCCAGGCAATTCATTTCACATGTCTTTACCTTTGGTAGTTGGGGACTGTATTACAGATCAGCGTGTATTTATTGACTTGTGTCCTGTTATTATTTTGATAGACGTGTTTTGGTGTGTTGCGCTCCCACCCCAGGTATATTTTCTCGTACCAGTTTATTACCTCAGTGTGGTGTTTCTCTCTGGGGTTTCACAGCACTCCTCTCCAGGTGGCGGCTGAGCTGCGAGTGCGGTGTTCAAAAATATTTGGAAGCCTCAAGTCCCCTGACTTTCAGCTGTTTATATCCTACCCCAGAATCGTGGAATTTATGTGCTCATTCTTGGTTACTCTTAAAAACTAGACAGGAGCAGAGGCTCATGATTCACATTTGAAGGAGCTGATGTAAGCCTGAAAACGGCCCCTGATTTTACCATTAACGCTTTTTCACATCATCAGCATCGAAACTGAGGAAGCGAGGACAAAGCTGCAGCTCCAGACACCTAAACACTCGGAGCAGGTGTCCAAGCTGGCCAGCTTCTTTTTGGTGTGACACATTGCAGTAGCCATTGCCAGCATTAAAAATAAATCCCTTGATATTTTGGGGTTTGTTTTGGGTTTTGTTGTTGTTGTGGTTGTTTTTTTTCCTAAATGCTGGTTCCCAAGCTCCCCTGCAGCTCTGCAGATCAGGGTGTGCCTTCCTTGTGTGTGGTGAAGGAGAAGGGAGTGTGCAAACATCTGAGGCTCCAGCATGCGCAACCCCCCCACCGTGTCAGTATTTATAGTTAATATCTGCACATTCTGGCAATATACCAGTAAATTTACTACCATCCCACAACAACAGGAATTTTGTATGCAGACACAGCCTTTACTGGGATATAATTGGTACCTAGTGCTCTTCTTTCAAAATACTGCATTCAAATACATTCTTGTGGAAAAAGAAACTGATGAATCTTCAATACAAGGAGAGTCTGAGACCATCAACAGACTTTTAATGAGTACCAGGCTGCATTTCTTCTCTTGCGGTGCTGCTAAGACATGGCCTTGCCCAGGGGGGCACTCAGGAGCCAATGCATCCCTTAGAAAACACGAGTTTGTGGTTCCAGCAGATGAAATTATGGGGGGAAAAAAACACAAAGGTGCTTAAACCCCCTGCTGTGTATTCAGAAATCAGACTGAAGGAGCTGGGCAACGAAACAGCACAGGGAAATTAGGCATCCAAAACTCTGTGTGTGCTGGGGCTGGTGAGTTGGATCCTCCTTCTTTGAGAGTCCTGTCGTTTCAAAGCATTGTGAAGGGATCATGAGAGCAGAGGTAGAAATATTAATTGATAGGTGGTTCCAGAAGGGCTACGTTATTCTTACGTGATGTATCAGTGAATGGCACTTCACTATGCACTAACAAATAGGCGACCAGAAACATTGTCTGTATTTATTAGAACTATTAAGCCTGTGTTTATCACCTTGCAGCCAAAGATCTCAGGTGCTCTGGCAATATTAATCCAACAACAGTGTATATGGTAGCATTTAGGGCCCAGTTCAGTACTTTACAACACTGCTCTACTGAAACGTTCAGCTCATAGAAAAGCAGCCTTAAAAACGCTGAAAGAAATGCTTGACAAACTTGATTCTGTGATTTTTGAGGCCCTATTTTTAATCGTAAATGTTCTAATAATTTTCAATAGTGCTTACGATATATTTTATCTCTCTGTATCTTGCTGTTCTGGCGGGCTTTGTGGTGGTGTTCAATTTGTACATGTGTTTGGAACCGAAGGCAGCATTGGAAAAATTCCCCAGCACAGAAACCTCTTGGCCACGTTTTGAGGTTCTCGTTCTCTCCTGGCTACCATACACACTTCAACATCTCGTTTTGGCTTCCCAGATACCAAGACGTTCTTGCAATTCATTTTTGTACATTTGTTTACAGCCTAAAAAAAATTCCATGCGTTCTTTTTTTAGAAGCCAAACCATATGGGTGGCTGGTGGCTTGGTTAGACATCCTGGATCGACAGTCAGTCAGCTCACAAAAGGTGCTGCATTAACCATAGCTACAGACAGAGCTGTTCTCACAAAGGACCCATGGAAAGCTGATCTGTCTAGACAGCAAACATGCCATGAACCACAGTAAATTATACTATCATTCAAAGAAAAATAACCCTGAACAATTTTGCTGCTCTTTTATTAATTCAAACGTCATTTCTATTTTGATTCACATATTCCCAGCTAACGTTTAATTAAAGACAGGTATTCTGGGGTAGCTGGTTTTAATTATCTTCTAGCTGCGCTTCAATTTCTGTTGTTGCTTCACTGCTGATTTTACTTTCACAACTGGCTGGAAAGGTTTATTCTTCCTTTAATGTTAGTCTTTAAATACTTGCTCACAATAGGGGCTCTCAAACGCTTATTATGTTGGACTGTGTGATATGAAGCAGTCTGCAGTGCTGGATCTGGTTGGTGATCTCCTCCCACTACATGTTTCTCCACAGAGACACGTCTGCTTTCAATATTTGTGCTGCTTGTCTTACATTATATTTTTTTATAATTATTTCTGTCATTACAAGGTATCATTACCAGATATCACAGGAGCCACACAAAGTAGCCATCAAGAAAAGATTGTTTCCTTGATAGTTGTCATGACCCACTTGCTGAGCTACCCTGGGCAGTGTGGAGGGTCGAGCAAGACTGGAAAATTCCCTTGGAGTAAATTAAGGTGAAAAACCAGCTGATTAATTCGTTAATTTTGTTTGAAATAAGAGGTGTTATATGTAGATTGAGAAGCTTTGGTCTCTCGTTCCTTAAAGACAAAAATTTCTCTCTTCCTATAGTTAACTTTGCTATCTTCAAGGGTCCTTATCTATGTGCCTCGCCTCGGGCCAGGGGGGAGCAGGGTTGTTACTGCATTTCACATCTTCCCACCCTCCCCAAGACAGACCTTTCTCATTCCCCACCCAGGTCACAATGTTATGTCATCAGCACTCAAGGTTTGAGGCATTAGTCAGGTAAGGAGTCAGGCTCCTAGGCACAATAGGGTGCTGAACAACACCACCACTCAGAAGGTGTTTTTTTTCCTGTAAATATATAGTAGGAATTAATTTAGGCACACGGAAGTTGTACTATTAACCTGCTGTGTCATCACAGTCCAGTGATTTCCTATTTCCTGTCAACAAATATGATAAGCGTCACGCTGACTGAAATACAAATTGGAAGTATAACATAAGCAACACGAGGGAAGTTACCTTGGACCTTGGTAAAAAAAACCAAAGGAAAATAAGCAGGGGTTGAAAGCACTGTTTCCCCTTTAGTCTGCCCAGCGCTGTGTGGATACGAGCTCTTCCCGTTCTTTAGTTTGAAAAATTGATAGCTTTGACAGCTGAGTCTGAATTATACTAACTGGTAACGATCCAGCAACCTTGTTACTAATGCTCAGATCATTCACTGAAATGTCAATAGTACCTCCACAGCTTCCCCTTCAGAAGAGCGAGAAAATGTTCTGATTAAATAAAACTCCAGTGGCTCCACAACCAAATCTTTACACACCTTAACAGCCAAAATGGAGCCGTCTCAGCGTGCTGCTTGCGTGCCTTGTGTTCCCAAACCCGACTGCAGCTAAAACGTGGCACTTGACCCTTTGCTGTTTCGTGCTTAGATCTATAAAGCTGCCGGGTCATCTGGAGAGGAACCCAGGAAGCTGTTTGTGGGGTCTGGAGATGAAGTGGCCAGGATGGGAGATGTAGGACTGAGAAATATTTATGAATACTTGAGAATATTCTCATCTGCGTGTGGGTTCTTTTCCATTCCCCTCATCAATTGAAAATAGCCTGGAGAGAGCGGTTTGCAGGGAGACAGTCATTAGAAAACAGAAAATGCAAGCAGTAGGGGAGAAATGCAAACTAAAAGGTTTTGTTTGATGCTCATGAAATACTGGAATAAGTTCCAATACATTGTGTATATGTGCTTAGGAAAATATACATAGTATAGAGTCACAGCAGGGAGCCCTCCTTGTGCTGCTGGGGACGAGGAAGGGATTGATTGGAGGGGGAGATGCTTCAGGCTCATCCCCAAAGACCTGCTCTACAAATGGTAACTTTCCTATTGAAGCAGGCTAGGTATAGGATAACAATGAAGCTGAACAGCAAAACACCTCCATTTCTCACAATCTATCTGCTTAAGGTTTTCTTAGTGGGTGGATGGCTCCAAGTGACAAGCACTGCCTACCCTGCAGCTGAACCAAGACAACGAAACCAAGCACCAGCGCAAATAGGAAGGCACTGATCTCATAGCTGAGACTTTACGAAACACCAAAGGGACCCAGGAACTTGCTCTTCAAGGACATTAAAAAATTTTACCCACTACCAGGAATGAATTAAATGGTTGCAAAATTCCTGTGCCAATTCCTACAGGGATGTACTTTGAGTAAGTTTGATTTTTATGACAAAAATCATAGAACCACCCATCGCAAACAGACCTTTGGGTGTTACCAAGCCCCAGGGAAGCTTGGTACTCATGATGTCATCCTGACAGGTGGAGGTCTAACCTCTTAGAGAGACACAAAGACTTCACTGCTCTCTGTCGCAGTCACTCACTGCTCTTACAGTTACTTTTTTCTTAATGTCTCCCTTGAATTTTCTTTTGTGCAGTTTCAGTCTATTACTCTTCGGCCTCTGGGCTGAGAAGCGCTGCTGCCTACACATCATCCCTGGCAGGCTGGAGTGGCTGCCTCTTCAAATGTTGGTAGTCTTTCCTTCTTTGGCTGAAGCACGTGATAGAGACGGGGAGGGATTAGCATCTAAGTCACAGAGTAAAACGCTTTAAACTCTTCTAGGTATGCAATGCACATAGGGAAAAGGAACTATTTAAAGCAAGATAAGCTGTTAGCTGTTATTTAAATGATCCCAGGAAAATCCCTGGTTTCTGCAAAGAAGAATAAAAGCTCCAGCACAGTTAAATACAAGGGCTGGTGAACGCTGCAAGAGGGAGCGTTACCTGCTGTAAATATTATAGCTTCTTCTAACAGCATGAGATAGTTTGTGTGTCTTTCATCCCTGCAGATGTACTTTTAACTTATTACACGGTAAAAGGTCAGATTTGCCTTTTTGGCTGTCATTATGTAGATCCTTGCAGTTCTTTTGTAAATGCAACAATCTAAATAATTCATAAGAGCAGAGACGCCAACTGTCGGAGCCGCAACCAGGTATGTCCTAATTCATGACAGTCTTCTCTCTCTTGAAGACCACAAAGGATGCAGCTGCACCAACTACACCAAGCTCTGGTAGGTTGCTGGAGGCTTGTTTGAACTTCAGGGTAAATCTGGCAGTTGAAGACAAGAGTAAACTAGGCAGAGAAAAAAATATTGATCAAAGGGAATTTTTCCCCTTGACATAACCTGGCAAGCACACCTTAGGTGCTTAATTAGGATCAAACCAGGCAGAAATTATATTGGGAAAAAATTATTGACAGTGTATCTAAAAATAGGAGGAATATGCCTCTTGCAGGAGCAAATTTGGGGATGTCAGGCATAGCAAAAATCAATGTCATAATAAGATAGACTGATGGCCTATCAGAATAGCTGCTGTTACTCACTGCCTCACGTGGAACCTGACAGCACATATTTGAGTGTCAGCTGTTCTTCAAGTTGCAAACATTTTCATGTGAAATTACTGCCCTTTTTTGAGGGGGAGCTTGGCCTCCTTCTCAGCGAGGATGTTAACACGGCTGGGATTCACTCCTAGGCTGTGCTTGGTGTTGTATTATCTTTGGAGAAGCTGTTGTGGCAGAGGGAGCCACAAGGGCTTGCTGGAAATCCATCTTGAAAGTTAGGAGCTGCCTGTCAAGTGTTTTGGACCTATGTCCTCGAGCACAACTGGTGACAAAAATCTGCAAAATCAGAAATCCTGGAGGTCAGTGGAAGTCTTTCGCTTGTCTTTACAGGAAGGTCTATGTGCTCTCCAGCTGGGAGATTTCCATCCTAACACACTGAAAGAAATCACATTGCTGGATGAGCCAACTGACATGGGCTTATCAGTTGTTCTTTGATTTTTCCTGCTCTCAGGAAGAATGCAGTGCAGTCTAACTATAAAGGAATCTGGAACAGCGATAGGAACAATGTAAATTCTATTTTTTACTTCCTCTGAATAACGGGGAAACAGTAATTTCCAGCTGCCAGGACTGATTAGCACAGTTTGACTGCAAACCTAAAGCAGCTGTTAGATTATCCAGGTTTTGCATACTTCGTGTCTATTTGCATTCAGATTTGACAACGTAATTGTCTACTGACATAAAGCACATTGAAAGAAAGAAAAAAAATACAAAAGTATAGTAAGAACACCTTTCTTTGAATTTACTTGTATTTCAATCAAAATGAAGAAATACTATTTTGCAGCAGAAGTTGATCTTTTATTTCATGGAGCATACCTGGCCAGCTAGAAACCACTGAGTCAAATTTATTCTACCATCTCTTTGCAATGTAGACCCAAAGGAGACCCACGGTACTGAGTGAACGAAGGTCAGACCACCTGTAATTCACTGCTGAACAATATGCTTTGCATTATGAAAAAATGATCTCTGAGTGAGGAAAGCATGAAGAAAAAAATTAATATAGTTGCAGCTACAGTTAGTGTGTTTTCTTAACCAGACTAACAATTTTTCCCACTGCACACACTCTACATTGGTATGAGGCTCGAACCCAAGCGGGGTTTCACTTGCAGACAGCAGCACTGGAAGCAACATGCATTTTAATACTGACTGCAGTGGAATCAGGGCTCGTGGCAATCATCATTGCGTTTGAAAAACTCCCTCTCCCTGTCTGCCCTACTTTTCTGTTTCATCAGAATTTTAAAGCCCCAGCATCAGGCTGATTTTGAAGGCACTTAGCAGGCAAGGAACAGTTTGATAGAAAAATATGCTGTGGAGAGAAAAATAATTAAAAAAAAGACTTTTTCTCTTGAACTTCTCTCCTAAGTTATGATTCCTGATAGAATCATAGTATTAGTCTGAGGCGAAGTGAAAAGAAATAGGTTGATTTAGAATAAAAAAATAAAAATACAGCCATGAAAAATCATCATCCTTTCAGGCACGTCTTATTTACCTTTGTTTTTTTCCTTATGTAAACAGTTTGATGCTGAAAATGTCTCCTGTGAATCCTGGTACCACTTTTATGGGCAATGGCCGGGCGCACGTCTTCTGGTGATCCCTGAAAGCAGATTTTGCAGGAACCCTGGTGCCGTCCCCTCCCTGTGGAGGTCAGTGAGAACAGACCGAGGCCAACTGGAACCGCAAGGTCCGGGGCAGCTGGCAGGAGCGTGCTGCCCAGGGTGGGCAGGAGTAAATTCATTAATGAAACTGTGTGAAGTGCTGTTAAACAACAGTTTTCCAGAGTTAAAGTAGTGAGGACCACATTTAAAGACTAATTAGATGCTTTGAATCTGTCTTTAATTTAACAGTTACAGGACTAAGGCGAATATGAATCAGCAGAATCTCATTAACCAGAAGGAATATTAGAAATGGTTTCTTTTTCTGTTTTCCCTATTCATTTTAAATATCATTCACATCACACCAGAGATATCACATAAATGAGAGGCAGGAGACAAAAAGAAAAAAATAAAGCCAGACTAAGAGTAAGTGTTAATTAAAACAGGATTCGGAATAAGCAGAAAGTTCTCCTTTCATATCTGTTGCATGCAAAACCCAGTAAAGATTTTTATTTGATTTACGTGGCTATTTGTAACGATTTCTAGTGGATATTTCACTGTGATAAAGTGTCTGAAATGTAATCTAGCCACGATAAAACTCTGTCAGTTGCTGTAAGTCACTGACTGTGCTGCTGCGCTGCCAGATTCTGAATTCACAGACCTGACATTAACATACGTATGCTGAAAATTACAGCTTATGACTTGGAAATCAGTGTGTTATACAACACCTAGCTGTTGACAAGCATGAGAGTGGAAGCAAGCAATGCCCCAAACCCACATTTCTTTGCTTTTGAATTAGCCGGCAGTTTTTAGAAGTGGTTGACAGTCTTAACTTTTAGGGAAAAGAAACCACATGAATATTTACAGTATTGCTCGGGAGAAAAATATCTAAATGGTTACTGGGTAGGATTTGATCACAAATTGATGTGACTTTTAAGTTCCTGTGTGTCTGACCATACATACACACGTTTGTGTGTCCATGTAGATATGTAAAGATGCAGCTATAGAAACCTTTGGGTGGGGTGTGTATATGTAGCTGTCTATATACGTGTGTTTGTGTGTACGTACGCCTGTATACACATACCTCCAGGATGCATTTCTATTTATCATCTAAATATTTAATAGAAAGGGTTATGCAATTTCATATCAGTCTAGACGCCGCCTTTGATCAGAGATAGTTGCTGCCAGTTGCTGCAAATTATTTTGGAAGCTTTGTGAACTGTGCATATCAAGCTATGATAATTCTGACTTATTTTTGTATCATCAGAATGTTTGAGCCCTCAAGATCTGTTAAGCTGGTGCTTTGTTTTGTTTTCCACACATTAAATCCCCCCCTGAAAAAGTTAATTTTGCAGCTGAAGTAGATCATCATACAGAGCATTAAGACCATAAGTAGTAACAGCCAACTATCACGTCAAAAATTGCTCACCAGTTTCCCTTGTGATTTGTTTTATTTTACAGCTTCTGCATCACTTCATTGCACTCGACACACAGCCTTGTGAAAAAACAGATTTACTTCCCCGTTGGCATCTGCCGGGGCAGCAGCAGTAACAATGGGAAGAGTAAATTATCATCATCCACCAGTGACTCTTCAGTGGAAGATGCTGGCTGGAGTCTCCTGGCAAATGGCTTCTGGTGAGATGAATTTTTTTCCCTGACCCCCTCCCTGCTCCCCATCTGGACACTGAGTTGAGATCCAAATCCAAATTGTAGCAACTCTGAAGTCTGTTTTCTGTAGTTCCTCTTCAGTTTTACAGGCAGTGCTGTGGTTTAACAGCAAGTTGGGAGCTAGAATATAAATATTGACTTTCTCTTTCTGGAACACATGGACTTTGATAATTTATTTTTATAGGACTATGGTTTGACATGTTCTTTTTAAAAGGAGTGAACTGACTGAATGATTCCCTTTCTCCCTTGTAGGAAGGCCTCACAGTCCAGTTGTGGGTTGACCAGTGTGCTCCAGTGACCATCATCCCACCACGGGCATGTCTGGAGTGAAGAGCTTTACCTAGGTAGGAAAAAACTTACTTAAAGGCCTTTTTGGTTAGGAAAGGAAGAGAGACATCACTCGCATTTTACCAGGAGTTCAGCCAGGGCAGGAGCAGGAAGCAGCCAAACAAGTAAGATAAACTGTAGGAGCATTTCCTAATCAAAATAAGTAAGATTTCGGGGGAAAAAAACACTGCAAGTTTTCATCAAAAAATGTTACCAATCAACGCTCCGAAATGTCTGCTGGGTGGAGTTAGCAGAATGATATGCTTTGGTGTTCTCAGTATTGGGAAGACTCAACCAAAGGCGTGTGAGGTTCTTGGCAGGGAAATTTCTTAGGACATTTCCAAACCCATCTAATTTTTTAGCATTCCTATTTGTTTTTTTCTTTCTTTTTTTAATTGTTGGTGCCACCCAAAACATTGCAATGGCTCTTTACTTGCAGGATAACAACATTGCACAAAATGAGGTAAGCCCAGAAAAAACTTATTAATGATCTTAAAAACTGCAGGTTTCCCACACACTGTGATTGAGCTACCTGAAGTAGGAGAACTAAAGAGTCAAGGTGGGAGGTTTTAGTAGATATTAGAAACACTGAAATGCACAAATAACTTTTTTCTGTAACACAAATGAGGTATGCTGTGCCTAAAGGACAGAAACCAGGCAAATCAATCCAGGGGGTTTTCTTTTTTTCCTTTTTTTTTTTTTAAATAGTCAGTCATTGGGGG